>JAXCLQ010067698.1:0-14781 GCA_035584115.1 Cedrela odorata | reverse complement strand
AAATCTAGTGGTGTTAAGTTGACTTCCTTAATCATATACGAACCTGGATGAGCTGAGGAGAGTTTTTGATGAGGACAAGATATTGAAGATCCAAGACAGCCTATCGTGAACTTTTTGCCTCCTGTGGAGACCAATCTGCGGCTGCTGATGCTAGCATGGCACAACTACTAACATGGAATGTAATTGGCTTTGTAGTAAGCCTATGGTTCTTTAGGAGTCCACAAGTTTCTTGTAACAACTACTTTTGAGTCTGGTGCAAGAAACTAAAATGTTTTCAACCCTGATGAGATTATATATAATGAGAATTATAAGTCTAAGCATAATAGTTGTCACCCTAATCAGGTGACAAAACTCATTTTCTAGTGGGCTTGCAATGTTTGGGTGTGGTATTTCCTAATTTGTGTAGCAAATTATGCTCCTGCTATCATTTGGTAATTCTATCATTTAATGCTTTTAATAATAATAGATTATATAGATTAAGAATTATAAGTCTATGCATAAATAACGTTAAGTTGTCACCTTATTCATTTTCTAATAGGCTTACGATGTCAGGTGTGGTTTCTCTCAATTTGTGTAACAAATTCTGTTCCAACTATCACTTAATGCTTTCAATAATGATGAGAATATATAGATTGAAAATTACAAATTTAATCATAAATACTATTGCTTTAATTTGGTCATTGTACCGCTTAACACTTTTAATAATGATAAGAATAAATACTATTGCTTTAATTTGGTCATTGTACTGCTTAACACTTTTAATAATGATAAGAATATATAGAAGTGACCTAATAATGTGAGCTATGTTGTACAACGAAAGTCTACTGAAATTTAGGCATTATGTGTTAGATGTTCTATTATTAATTAGATTAAATTGTCAACTTAAGCAATCTACTATCTTGTCAAAACATACATTGGTTGAGTTGAAACTTTTTGAATTGCTTGCTAAGTTGGATGTTGATTAAACTGCACTAATTGCAAGACATTTGTTCAACTACAAAAATTTTAGAGTCTGGATTATCATTTTGTTTAAATAGCCTTTATTGATGATCACCTTTAATGGTTAGTAAATTATTCATGATGTTAATTTCAGCTATGTAGGCTATGTCAAATTAAGTTAAATGATGCACAAATCTTGTTTTCGCAGCATGAAAAAGATAAATTCATTACGCTTAGTGTAGAAATTTTCCACTTGCATAATGACTCAATTTCATCATGTTTACCTCTCCTGTGAATAAAGCAGAGTTGATAATTTGCTTTTATTTTGCGCTTGTTAAGTCTCAAGCAACAAATGAAGTCAGTAAATGTACCTTCTGCTTGAGCAATCGCCAATATCCTATAACCACACCTTATATGTATTATGCTGGCAATGTGTTATCTTGACATTTCTTTTCTTTTGGCACTACATTGTATCAATCTCACTAGTTTTTCTTTTAATTCTGTCATGCTATATTTTTAGGAAAAACATTTTGGAATGGTGCGATAAAAAGCCAAAATGCCCTCTTTGCCATACTCCTATCACTCACTCGAGCTTAGTCTGTTTATACCATTCTCAATTCTAACCTGTGATTATGGTAAACTGCAGCTTTTGATTAAGCAACAAGAAGAGAACAAATAAAAATGTAAAGCATTTTTGAGCCAATCTAGGAATCAGTTACCAATTTAAAATACAAATGTCCCGCCCTAGTTGGTCATATGGTTGTAGTTGCATCCGATGTTATGTGATGAGTTTTCTCTTAACCTGGGAAATTGAGATATTTTTCTATACATTATCAGTTATCATAGGGAATATATGCACAAATATTCCTTTAAGGCAATGCTTTGGCTACTTTATATGCGAATAATATTGATACATTTAGAGGATAAAACTATGTTACTTCAGCTTTATTTATACAACTCGTCAAATTTTTTTTGCCTACATTATGGTTATATTGTTCAAGTCTATTAAAACTCTGAGGATTAAGTTTGGTAGCCAAAGCCCAATATTCTACATTGATGAGATATTAGTTGTGTGATTTGTGTTTGGCTTATAAAAAGTAACTGTGTGTTATTATTTAGGTATTTTAAATTAAATATCAATTGAGTCCTAGTGAAATATTAATTGAGTTCATTTATACGATCCTAATTTCATTAGGATCTTTTGGTTTGTATTTTTTTTTCTTTTAGGTGTCTATTTATTTTTAGGTTTTATAACTTAGCCCAATTTTTATAATTACTCTATTTAAAGATAGTGAAGTTTTCAATAGTGTACGAGGATGTAGGTATTTGTATTGAATTTTGTTAAAATTTGTGTTCTCCTTTTTTTATTATATTTATTATATTTCAATAGCTATAGTTAAAAGTTGTGCGTTAGAAAAATTGAAAGCTTTTGCTGCATAACAAGTGGTAGTAGAGTTGTAGGTTTGTTATAGTTCTGGTTATTTGAAAACTATTGAATATAATAGTTGGTTTAGAGTTTATGCATTGTTGTAGGATAGTTACAATAAAGAGAAATTTTGTTCTAAATACAATAAAGAGAAATTTTGTTCTAAGGGAATTGTTTCTTGAGTATTATTCATTTGTATACTAGACTAAAGTATAACACATTAATGACAAAAATGGTAGTATCATCGTTCACATCGACAAAGATAACATTTGTTACAAATGCAAAAAATGATGTGTAAAAGTTTGATGGTTTGAATAATTTTAGCAGAGTGAGGTAATAGATGACTTGTGTCTATAAGATTTAAATATAGCTCTAGAAGAAATAAAATAAGAGGATAGCAAGATTAGAGATTAGGAGAGATTGAAAATAGAAGTCTGTTGTATGATTTGCTCTTATCTATATAGAGAATAAAAATATCCATCCACAAAAGAGATGTCTACTAGTAAACTGTGGAAGGCATTAGAAAACAAATATATTAAAAAAAGCAATGAGCATTAGCTTTATTTGTTAAAGAGAATTTATTGTTTTCAATTAAAATTAGGTATGAATATCAGTAATCATATTGATAACTTTAGCTGTTTGATATAAGTCTAAACATAAATACCATTTCTTTAATTTGGTTACTCTTCATGTAACACTTTCAATAGTAACGAGATTATATAGAATTGAGAATTATAAGTTTAAGCATAAATACTGTTGAGTTATCAACCTTAACTCAGTGACAAAAGTTATTACCTAGCGGGCTTACAGCATCTGGGCGTGGTATTTTCCAATTTGTGTGAGGAATTTTCCTCCTACTATCACTTAACACTTTCAATAGTGAATGTAATGCTCGCAATTTTAAAAATTTGTAACTGTAACATATGTAGTATTTAAGAAATTTAATTGAATAATTTGATATTATTTGTTTAATTAAAATTTCATGTAATTTAGAATTTTTGAGTAAATAATTGAATTTTGGGTCCAAAATAGTGATATTTGTTTAGGTCCAAAATTAGTTTCATAAAGTTGGGTTATAAGTGAATTTTGGATTAAAAAAATAGTGTTTCGATTAATTTTAAATTTAATTATAAAGATTTTGAAATATTAAAAGTTATTTTAGAATTTTAAAAGGGACTAAAATGAATTTTTTAAAAAATTTTATGCTATTTTAAGAAATTTAAAAAGAACAGGAATCCAATTGAAATTTAGCGTATCAAATATATCAATTTAGCCATTTCTCCTCGTCCACATTCGGCTTCTCCTCTTCTCAAAACATAGCAAACTCACCTCTCCCCCTTTTTCAATTTTTGGTTGATTAACTTTAAATTTAAGTGAATTTCCTTTAAATTCCCGTTACTGTTAAGTTATTTAACACATTCTTACTTAAATTTTAGTTTTTAAACATAAATTAGAATTAAGGTTTACTATTCATTCAAACGATTTAAGCTTAATTTTGCATAAGAAAAACATTAAAATTATGTTGAATTAGAGTAGAAAATGTAGTAATAGGTTGAATTTACATTGATTGAGATGTTTGTGGGAAGAAATTATGGTGATTTACTCTCGAGTGAACAGTATTTTTGAAGGTGCTACAGTAACTTCGATTTACACAGTACATTTAATCTGTACAGTAACTATTTATACAGTGCCCATAATATGAATAGTATTGTAACTATAGTATCCGATATAAATAGTAATTTCTTATAGTACTCTAGTATAAACAGTATTTGCTACAATAATTTAGGCATAAACAGTATTTACTACAGCAATCTGACATGAACAGTTTTTTTTTTATCACAATTTTTAGATCAAAACCGTATTTATTTGTTTAGTTGAAAATGTATAAATTTAGAATAGTAAAAAATGTGAATTAGAATAAATTAGTCATAAGAATTCGTTATTGAAAATCAGGTAAATAAACTAGTTAGTTAAACTTAGTGAAATAGATAAAACTAAGGAATTTTAGACACTAATTTTATGAATATTGCATTTTAAACTTTTAAGTTGATTAATTAAATAGTAAAAGATATGATTTATATATTTGTGGTATTAGGCTATGAGAATCCGAAAGAATGACCAAGTTAAGAGGAAGGATCGTTAATAAGAGTGGTTACCCTCCCTTTGTAGTAAGTAAATCGTGCATATATTTTTAATGCTTTTGAAATAGTATGATATCTAAGTATGTGTTTGAAAATAATATAAAAATTGAGGATTTTAAATATTTTATATACTGATATTAAATTTATGAAATAATTGTTGAAAATAATGTTAATGTGTGAATGTTAATGAATTAAAATAATTTTATGGTTCTAGTCGTTAGTTAATGTTTATTCTGATTTGACCGGTTTACGTGTCAAAAATGGGATTTGCAAACTACTTAGAATTCTGTTTAACGTGCTATGCGCGTTTCTGTTATATTCGAAATAGAAAGAATGTCCACTTTAAGTAGAATACATAATCACGTTCTGAATCTAGGTCACCGTGGGTACAAGTGACACTAACTGATTGATCCATTCTAAAAATATTTGCACTATGAATTTTTTTTTTGTGTAATTGAAAATTTTGAAAATATATTGATCTGTTTGATTATTTCTATTATGTACCTCATCGACATAAGTAAACTTGCATGATTTACTTATTGAGATTATATCTTATTGTTTATTTTAAAAATTTTATTTTTCAGAGAATAGTATGTAGAAGTGACAAATGATGCGTGCAAGGTTAGTTAAGTATAGATGAAAATTTTGATTATATGTGTAATTAATAGAGTAATTATAAGTTTGAGAATTAGTTATATAGATAACTCTTTATACGTGTAAGGAATTTAAAAATTGTAAATATTTAAGAATCATGTAATAGTAATACTCTTTATATGAAATGATGTAGTATTATGTAATAATAATTGATTGAATATGTATGAGAATGGGGTGTTACAAGAGTGGTATCAGATCTAAGGTTTGAGGTTCTGTAGACTTCAAGTGATGAGGTAATGATTTAAAGTTCGTAGATATTAGGAATAACTAAAAATTTGAGTATATAAATATTCAGATTAATAGGGAAACCAAGATTTGAAATTTAGAAAACTGATGAGAAAATATAATTATGGCAATGAGGGACAGAGAAGAAAGTATTTATACGTGTGAATACAATATCGATGCATGTGAAGAAAGTATATTTACATGTGAAAAAAAAGGATCGATACTTTGTAAGTAAGAGAGTTCAAAATTATTTATGAACTTGCCCATATCAATATCTTAAGGAGAAGGGATTGATACATGAAGGCAAATGTATCGACACTTAGTGTCAATAAAATTTTCTAAACCAAATTTTGATGAATAGATCAATACCAAGGCTTAAAAAAAAAGTGTCAATACATTGCAAATCTGAACTCAGGTTAGGATTCTATAAATTTTGGGTTAGTTAAAAAATAAAAATAAAAAAATAAATAATAAATAATGCTAAGCAAAATTTTTTTAGTTAAGAGTAGTTTTAACTTCGGTATATTTGTGATAATTTCAGGGAATTTATTTTGTTTGTTTTTGGTTTGTAGTTATGGCAAGGACAAAGTATGATCAATAGATTAATATAAATAAAAGTGAAAATGGTATGATTAGTGGAACTCTCGTAAAGGACTTGGAAGTTTGTATATTACTAAGAAGAGAGCGAAACTAGCAAGAACTATTCTCCATTATTCCCATATCTATCTAGGTCCAAAGGCGACTGAAGAAGTTAAAAAGAAAGCTCTCATAGGAATGAAAAGGGTGTTAATGGTAATAAATTAGTACTGAGATGTTTGTATTAGAAGATGAGGTATTATAACACCTATGACACGGATAGGCAATAGGTGAAGATATTAAAAGAAAGGAGGAAGGGGCAAAGAGTCTGGGTCATTTAGCAAAATTTCTCTCTCGAGAGTGAGAAAAGAATAGAGTATGGCGAGGTAGAAAACTTAATTACTCTATTTGATTTCGTAAATCTTTTATTGTGATTTGATTTTTGTTGGTGTTGAAATTAAGAATCTTTTATGTTTCTTTTGTTGTAATCATGTTAAGTGTATAATGAATTGGGCCATTTTTACTTGGAAAAAAAAACCAATTGTTGAAATAGCTCAGCTCGACTTAGCTGAGTTTAAGTGCTGTTTTGTTTTGATTCGATTAGCTTGTGTGTGGTGTGTTTTGAATATTTTGTAGGCTAATTGATTTTATTGTTAAATGTATAAAGAAATGGAAAATTTGTGATTGAGAAATGATTGGTTTTAGTAGAATTAACACATTTTTCATTGGAATTTAGGTTGTTATGCTGGGATAATTGTGTATTAAGAGTTTTATCTAGTTGGATTAGTTGTTTGAAGTGTATTACTTTTAAGTGTAGTAGTTAATGTGCCAAATTATATGTTTGCTATTGAAGAAAGTGGAAGAAATTCGAAATGTATTGAATTTATTTACACATTAATATGTGATGTGAATTGGTGATGGTGCTATTGGATTTGATTCAATAGGGTGTTGGGGGGTAGAAAGATCTATTTTTATAGGTGAAACACGAAAAATTCAAGTAATTGATTGTCTTTTTGGACTCTTGTATGTGTCAAGATAGGGGTAAAGAGTTGTTGTTTTACTGTGTATTTATGGTTTTATCTGGTCAATGTTTGTATTGTCTAACATGTAAAAGGTTAAAACTAGTCAAAGAGGTGTGATTACTTGATATTCTGCACTTGATAGATATATTGAGAGAGTTTGTTGTTTAGCTCAAGAAGTATAAAGGACATCTCATATTTAATTTATCCTAGAAATGAATTATTTGATACAAAATTAATGGAATAATAACGCAGGGGACTATGTTATTAGTTTTACAATTTCATTGTCTATGTTACATTTGTATTCATTATTTATGTATGAAATTGCTTTCCATGGTGGCTTTTAGTTGCTGTTGTAGAAGTCTTATTAATAGTTTCCCTTTACTTTCGATTGAGTTCCTAAACATGTAGAATTTCATTCCAATTAAATGAACTATTTGAGAATTTTGATTTTAGAAAATATTTATGATAGCTGAAGACTATCATAATAGATTAAGAAGGCTATCAAAAATAGATTAATTATTATTATTATTATTTTTCCTGAAAAATGTGCTACGATTTGTAATCCTTTGGTGTGCTTAAAAGGATTTTTTTTTTCAGTTAATAAGAGACTCAAACAAAAATAGAATAAGTAAACAAATCAAGTAAAATGTATAAAAGGACTAAGTAAGATATTGTGTCACACCCCCGCACTCTTCCTTGCTGTTTCAAGCCAAAATCAATACTACATTGTAAAAGAGAAGATAAGGAATCACTTGAACATGAAATTTGGGTGAAAATGTTAAAGATTTGGTGAGATCTATGAACTATTGTGAGAATGAGGGAAAGACAACTTTTAGAGAGAGAGAGGAAATGGACGAATAAAAACTCCTGGAATCGTTTTCCCTTTGTGGGTATTTATAAATGTGTGTGTATTAACGAATTTGGCCATCGAATCTTGCCCAAATTTATGTAAAGTATCGATAATTTTAAGCTGGGTCTCGATATTTTTGGCTTAGGTATCAATACCTTTGGGTTGGGTATCGATATTTTTGGCTTAGGTATCGATCCCTTTGGGTTTGGTATCGATCTGTTCATGAAAGTTCGATTTTGAAATTTCTTTCAACCCTGAGTATCGATACATTGGCATTCAATGTATCGATCATTTTGCCATATATCGATACCCTTGAGTAAGGTATCGATCTGGTTCACATTGTAAATAATTTCGAACTCTCTATCTGGCCATGTATCGATACCTTTGATAAAGGTATCAATTTGATTCACCCTATAATTATTTTTCAAGTCTCTGACTTGCCACGTATCGACACTTCCCTTCATAAGTATCGATCTGTTCGATCCAAAATTCCTTCCTAAGCTACCGACTTATAAAGTATCGATACCTTCCTTCATAAGTATCGATCCATTCATCAAGTATCGACCAGTTCCTTAATGTATTGATACATTTGGACAATATATTGATACTCTTAACTCTATGTATCGACATTTCATGCTCATATCGACATTTCATGCTCATAACATATTTTAACCTTTTCTTTTCATTCCCAATCAACATTTTCATTTACCTTTTGGAGGCTCCGCTTTCGATTCCCTCGCAAAGGCGCTGCCAAAAATGCTGAATGCTTCAGTATAAGGCAATATTCTGAAACCTATTATATATGACAATTCCAAATTATTCATTTCATGAGCTAATTTAAGTTCATCTAAGCCTCGTTAATGTGCCAATTATTCTTGTACAATACACGTGAGATAATAAATGTTATTAAATGTCTAGCTTGCCCCTATGTTTGAAGAACAGAGTTTACATATTGAGGCTTGTAATTGGGCCATGAAAGGTATTTCTTCTTTCTCAAACATTTTGTGATATTTATGATTTATAAAATGTTATGAAAAGATTTAAAATTATTATTTCAAGTTTATGCTAATATTAAAAAGGAAATTTATGATCTTTAAAAAATGAATTATCTTGGGTTATATTATTAGCTGGCTTTTGATATGAGACTATTTATGAGTTTAGTTTATAATTAAGAATAAAGTCTAAATCTTATTTATTCTTATAAGAAACAATAATTTTGTTTTACGAGATTTATAAAAATTGATTATCGAAAATTATAATTCATTGATTGAGAATGGAATTTAGGTTGCAAATATATGAGGTTGATTTAATATTTCATTTTATGTTCTTATATGAGAAAATTTCTAAAGAGATTGAAGAAGTATTATGAAAAAGAAATTTAAGATCATAGAAATAATCGAATTTTATTTCTAGATGAAAACCAAGAGTATTTAAAAAATATGATAATTTTCCTTAAGTGTGAAATTGATGTTTTAAATTGGATTAAATTTACAAAAATCTGAAACCTTTACTAACATATTATACATAAAGAGAAATACATAGTTTCCTAAGTTAAGAATTCATATTCATCTATTTTATTCAATAAATTTTCAATGATTAAATAGTACAATTAGGAAATTCTACAAGTATAAGATATGTTTATCTCCATGATACTTGGAAGACAAAGTTTATAGTTGATATATATATATATATATATATATATCAGAGATAATTTATGAAGAAAAATTAATTGGTGAGTTATTTAAGAGATTTTAATTGAAAATTTATTTGTATCAAATGTATATTAATAAGAATATTTTAGTATATGTAATGATATTGAATTATAAATACAAAATTTATGATAGTAGACTTGATATGATTGATGGGGTTTGTAATTGAAGGAATATTGATTATATGGATAAGATGATCTGCAAAAAAATTATTCGAGGTGAATAGAAAAACGAATTTCGTTACTAAGTATAACTTAAATATTATTTTATTGAATTTCTTTATATTAATGAAGTTATTTTAATGAGGTTGAAAGGATATGTAAGTTGGTATTGTATCTACTCAAGGGGTTAAAATTCGATTTTTGTTTGATGATTAAGATATTATTGAATATACATGTCCGTAGCTTAAATTTAAAAAGATTTAGAGCAAATGATGAGATAGTTAAAATTCATACTACTTGGTATGATTTTATATATAGTATGTAGATATATTAGTTTATACTAATTTTAGGTCCATATGGTGGAATTATGAGGTATTATAAGAAGTATGTTATTTAATTATTTAATCTTTAAGGTTTAATAGTTTATACATGTATTATTTTAAAATATGGAGTGGATTGAGAACAAAAGTATCAACAAATAGTTTGAGTGATTTGGTTTAATAATTTGATTGAGAAAAATTATTATTATATGTTCTTAATTTAAACAATAATTTTGCGACAATAAATATTATAAACTATAACAAATTGAAAATATACAATTCTTGATTAATAAAAATGAGAAGGTTAGAAGTTTATATTAAGAATATCAAAAATACCATAATATAGCGTACCATTTGAGGATTAAAATTTGTGTATATAAAGAATCTTACTTATATGTTATAAAAGTTTAAATATGATATTATGCATTTTATAAGTAGAGATTGGTAGAGGTAATGAAGTAAAATAATTCTTGATGTAAGAGTTAGACCTTAACCGTATTTAATGGTTTATAACTATTGACAATTTTTCGCATAAGTCATATATATTACTCAACATAATAGTAAATATATTTTGACATTGTGATGAGACAATGGTTGAATATTAAGGGATGAAGGCGATTAGAATAAAGTTGGATTATATTATAAAGAGAATGTCTCTGATATCTTAGATTTAGATCCTAAATATATATATAACGTATATGTTGTATGTTATATTGACCTTAGTCAATCTGCAATACATAGAATTCTGTAGAAATTATTTATAAGTTCTGTGGTATTGTAGAATAATGGATGGTAATGTTATATTTTATAATAAGAGATGATGACAGTAAAGTTTAAGTCCCGAGATCATGTTAACTTTAAACTTAAATATAATAATTGGCTACAAGTCAATAAAATATATGATTTAATATTATATGATTTTTGGAACTTGTTATTGAAGTTGCTCAGTGGAAGTATGATTTAGTAAGAATGATAAATGCTATTACCATCAATGAATGCGTATTTGAAGAATAAACTCATTAATTATGTATTAATTTGACTAAGTTACCATACATTTTGAATAGTAGTAGTAATTTGTAACAAGTTTTATCAAGTGCGTTAGTTCAATTACTTACTTTATGGAGGTTTCATAAGATGATCATATTAGTTAAATGTAAGGGGTATTAGTTGAGTAAACATAATGAATAAGGCACTTGTAAAATTTTGAGAATGAAATTTTTGTAAGAAGGGGAGAATTATAACGCCCATAATTTTAAAAATTTGTAACTATAGTATATGCAGTATTTAGAAAATTTAATCGAATAATTTGATGCTATTTGTTTAATTAAAATTTCATATAATTTAGAATTTTGGATAAATGATTGAATTTTGAGTCTAAAATAATGTTATTTGTTTAGGCTCAAAATTAGTTTTATAAAGTTGGGTTACAAGTAAATTTTGGATTAAGAGAATAATGCTTTGATTAATTTTGAATTTAATTGAAAAGATTCTGAAATATTAAAGGTTATTTTAGAATTTTTAAAAGAGACTAAAATGAAATATTTTTAAAGTTTTAAGGTATTTTAAGAAATTTAAAAAGAATAGGGATCCAATTAAAATTTGGCGTATCCAATATATCAATTTGACCATTTCTCCCCCTCCACATTCGGCTTCTCCTCTTCTCAAAATCCAACAAACCCACCTCCCCCCTTTTCTCAATTTTTGGCTGATTAACTTCAAATTCAAGCTAATTTCCTTTAAATTCAAGTTACTGGTAAGTTATTTAACACATTCTTACTTGAATTTTAGCTTTTAAACATAAATTGAAATTAGAATTTACTATTCATTCAAATGATTTACACTTAATTTTACATAAAAAAAACATTAAAATTGTGTTGAATTTGCATTGATTAAGATGTTTGTGGGAAGAAATTATAGTGATTTGTTAATAGGTAAACAGTATTTTTGAAGGTGCTATAGTATTTTTGAATGTACTACAGTAATTTCGATCTATACAATAATTGTTTGCACAATGCCTATAATATAAATAGTACAGTAACTACAGTATCCGATATGAACAGTATTTTGCTACAGTGAATCTCGTTGTGAATAGTATTTACTACAGTATCTGGTATGAACAGTTTTTTATCATAATTTTTAGATCAAAACGGTATTTATTTGTTTAACCGTAAATGTATAAATTTAGGATAGTAAAAAATGTGAATTAGAATAAGTTAGTCAATAGAATTCATTGTTAAAAATTGAGTAAATGACCTTAGTTAGTTAAACTTAGTGAAATGGATAAAACTAAGGAATTTTAGACATTAATTTTACGAATATTGCATTTTAAACTTTTAAGTTGATTAATTGAATAGTAGAAGATATGATTTATATATTTGTGGTATTAGGCTATAAGAATCCGGAAGATTGACCAAGTTAGGCGGGGGGATCATTAATAGGAGTGGTTACCCTCCCTTTGTAGTAAGTAAACCGTGCATGTATTTTTAATGCTTTTGAAATAATATGATATCTGAGTATGTATTTGAAAATAATATAAAAATTGAGGATTTTGAATGTTTTATATGCTGATATCAAATTCATGAAATGATTGTTGAAAATGATGTCGATGTGTGAATGTTTATAAATGAAAATGATTTTACAACTCTAGTTGTTAGTTAATGTTTATTCTGATTTGGCTAGATTTCGTGTCAAAAATGGGATTTGCGAGCTATTCAGAATTTTGTTTCGAATGTTTGGTTTAAGCGGAATACGTGATCACGTTTTGAATCTGGGTCAGTGTGGATGTAGGTGACACTAACCGACTGAGCCATTCTAAAAATGTCTGTATTATAAATTGTTTTTTTGTGTAATTAGAAAGTTTAAAAATATATTGATCTATTTGATTATTTATATTCTATACTAAATCAACATGTGCAAATTTGCATGATTTATTTATTGAGATTATATCTTACTGTTTATTTTAAAAATTTTATTTTTTAGAGAATAGTACGTTGAAGTGACAAAGGACACATGCAAGATTAGTTAAGTATAAATGAAAATTTTGGTTATATGTGTAATTAATGGAGTAATTATAAGTTTGAGAACTATTTATATAAATAATTCTTTGTACATATAAGAAATTTAGAAATTGTAGACATTTAAGAATCATGTAATAGTACTACTTTTTTTATGAAATGATGTAGTATTAATGTAATAATGATTGATTGAATAAGTATGAGAATGGGGTGTTGCAGTGAGAATATATAGAATGATGATTATAAGTTTAAGCATTAATACCATTACTTTAATTTGACCACTCTATCACTTAACACTTTCAATAATAATGAGATTATATGGAATGAAAATAATAAGTCGAAGCATAAATATTGTTGAGTTGCCACTAAATTCATTTTTTAGTGGGCTTGCAATGTGTGGGTGTTATAACACTTTTAAAGCAAATTTTGTTCCTATAATTACATAACACTTTTAATAGCGATGAGAATACATAAAATGAGAATTACGAATTTAAGCATAAATACCATTGCTTTAATTTGACCACTCTATCACTTAACACTTTTAGTAATGATAAAATAGAGAAGTGACCTAATATTGTGAGTTACGTTCAACAACGTAAGCCTACTTAAATTGGGGCATTATCTGTTAGATGTTCTATTGTTAATTAGATTAAAATTTCAACTTATGCAATTTACCATCCTGCTAAAACAAACGTTAGTCGAGTTGAGTCTTTCTATATTGCTTGCCAAGTTAGATGTGGATAAAACTATACTAATTGCTAGACATTTATTTAATCACTAAAAATTTATAATTTAGATTAACAACTTGTTTGAATGCCTTTATTATCTTTTTCATCTCAATAGCTAAGAAAAAAAAATCTAAGATAAGAGTTAATCATATCACAAACTTTTATCTTCAATCTCTCATAGTCTCTTATCCTTATATCATCTTATTTTATTTCTTCTAGAGCTATATTTAAATCTTATTGACACAAGTCATCCATTACCTCACTTTGCCATAGGTCATAATTGTTCAGACCATCAAATTTTTCCACATCAATTTTTGCATTTGTAACTGATGTTATCTTTGCCTATGTGAACGATGATGCTACCATTTCTTTCATTACTGCTTTATACTATAGCCTAGTATACAAATGAATTATACTCAAGAGACAATTCCCTTAGAACAAAAATTTCTCTTTATTGTAACTATCCTACAATAATGCTTAGGCTCTAAACTAACTATTATATTCAATAGTTATTAAATAACAAAAACTATACCAAACTTACAACTCTATTACTACTTGTTATGTAGTGGAAGTTTTCTATTTTACTAACACACAACTAATAACTATAACTATTGAAATATAATAAATATAAATCAGAATAACAATAAATATAATAACAAAAAGAGAACACAAATTTTAATGAGGTTCAATATAAATATCTACATCCTTGAACACTGTTGAAAACTTTACTATCCTCTAACAAAGTAATTACAAAAATTGAACTAAATTGTAAAACCTAAAAATAAATAGGAATCGAAAAGAAAAAAATACAAGCTAGAAGGTCCTATATGAAATTAAACTCATATAAATGAACTCAATTAATATTTTACTAGGACTCGATTGATATTTAATTTGAAATGCCTAAATAATAACATACCATTACTTTTTATAAGCCAAACTCAAATCACCCAACTAATATCCCATCAATGTAGGATATTAGACTTTAGCTACCAAACTTAACACTCAGATTTTTAACT
>JAXCLQ010067677.1:0-10881 GCA_035584115.1 Cedrela odorata | reverse complement strand
TTATTGAATTTGTCAATTGAGCTTGAATTATGGATTTTCTAAACTCAATGAACCTCAAAACTAACTAATTAATTAAACTATTACTCATATTTACATGTTTCAATTTTATACTTTCTCCTCCTAAATAATTTGATTTTTTAGATAATTTCAACAATATAATATATATATAATTTATTAAATAAATGTATTGTTAAAAAAATAAAATTACAAAATTACAAATTATATTACACCTTCAATCAAAATTTGTAAATTAATTTTTTAATATCAGCAAAATATTAACAATAATTAATTTCTATTCAAATTAGATATATTAATTAAAATTTATCAAAATTTACGCAAGTTACGAATAAATTATTAAAATTTTAATGATATTAATATATATATATATATTAATTAAAAATTATCAAAATTAATTTCTATTATCCTCCTATTTTCTCATCTACCCAATTTACAGCTTGGCAGCACGTGACTTGGAGTGGCAACAGCAAATAGTAAGGAGTGGCAAAATAATTAATAAAAAAACTAATTTTCAATCTTTATTTTATTTTATTTTATTTTTCCCCTCTTAGTATTTCATTTACTTGTCTTCCCTTCCCATTTCTTCATTACACAAAAACAAAGGAAACCCAAAAAAAAAAAAAAAAAAAAAAAAGGAATTTTGTTGAATCTGTTTCCCCAAGCAAACCCTAACAAATTCTTCGTTCAATTCAATTCAAACGACAAACAAAAGTGTATTCTTTTTCATGGAGATCGAATCGCACTGAGTTGAATCGGAACGAGCGAGGGAGAAGATCTGAACTCAGTTTTGACGTGTTTTCTGATGGGTGCTGCGGGCTCCAAACTCGAGAAAGCTCTCGGTGACCAGTTTCCCGAAGGCGAGCGATATTTCGGATTAGAGAATTTCGGCAACACTTGCTATTGTAACAGCGTTTTGCAGGTTTTCGTCGTTGTCGTTTTTTGATCTTTTGTTGTTTCGATGAAATATCGCGATTTCGGAGTTTGACATTTATTTTGATTCGTTTAGAAATTAGAATTTCTGCTTGAATTCTGACTTTTAGTTTTGTTTTGACCGCGACGCTGTTGTTTACTAATCTGTTTAGATTTAAGTTTTTGTTTTTCTTGTTTTAAAATCACATTGAATCAATCTTGAATTAGGGTTGTTTTAGAGTACTTCTATGATTGAGAAATGAAAATAATAAACGAACAAGAAATTGAAAGAAAGATTTTTCTTAAAAATTAGGGTTGTTTTATTGTACTTTTCCGATTGAAAAATGAAAATAATAAACGAACAAGAAAATGAAAAAAAAAATTGTAATTATGGCACACATACAAGAAGTTTTAAGAATATGTTAATTATGGTTCACGAGATGCGTGAGAATTACCTCTTTTTTATGTATGATTGTAAGTGTAATTAGTCACTGATTTTGTATTTAATATGTTTTTTATTTTTATTTTTACTCTTTTGTAATTATGGCCTACATACAAAAAGTATTTAAGAATATGTTAATTAGGTTTTATGAGAAGGATAAATTCTCTCTTTTTGTGCATATGATTGTAAGTGTAATTTGTTACTGACTTTGGATAAAATGGGTGTGTTTTATGTTTGAAATAGGAAATTATCTATTTTTTTGAAGTTAAGGTTTTATACAACCTGGTTTATCTTTCTAATTCTGTTAGTTTTATGTTTGATAACTTTGACATTTAAAGTTTTAGTGGTGTATTGACCACTCAGTAAGTCGAATTAGCTATTTTATTTTGGTATTTTTTCTATGAACTGTATTGTATTTGTTGTGCTCTATGTACTCACTTTGAATACAAAGTTTTGCATGCATGTGTTAAGTCCTTGCCATTTATTTGTGTTTATGTTATGGTTTCCATTTGAATTATCTCTTGTTGTCTCTAATTGACTTAAGAGTTATACTGAGAATTTTAATGTTTGTAAATAATTGACATTTTATATCTCCAAGGCAACATCTACATAGATATCTATGTTTATCCCTTGGTAAGAATTTGTGACTTCTTTCCAATATTGGTGTTTTATCTGTTTGATTTCTTATTGCAAATTTCTGATTTCTACGCAGGCACTTTATTTTTGTGTCCCATTTCGTGAACAATTGCTGGAATATTACTCAAATAATAAGAACATTGGGGATGCTGAAGAGAATCTCTTGACATGCTTGGCAGACTTATTTACACAGGTAATGTTACTACTAATAGTGCTGTCAGTTTCTTTTGGTGGTGTTGTTGCATTTTCTCCTCTAATTTGGATGAAATAATCTACTAATGAGCGGTAAAAAAAAAATCTACTTATTATCATATAATGAATTCCATCTTTTTTAAGCATACAAATCTTGCTTCTCAAAAATGTAAAATTTTGTGTCATTGTAGAATAGGTTATTTATGCTTGACAATGTTGCTGCAGTTTATTTTAGACAAACTACACATTTTATTTCTGATATGTTGATTGCTTAAAACTATTTTTCTTTTCTATGTTCACCTTCACATTATGAATGGCATAACCTTAATGGTTAATGTGGCACCTTTGTTTTTCATGAGAAGTGAAATTGAGAGTGTTTGCCTGCCTAATAATTGTCATCTCGACATGATGTTTATGATTTGGTGGGTAACTAATCCAGATTTTTATTTTGGTGGTAAGCACATGAAGACTATTATTATTCATACTAACTTCTTTATAATATATGATGTGATCAAAATCACGGAAGGACCTGTCAGTTTAACACGCAAGAGTTGTCTTGTCCAGCCATTAGATGATTGTTGACATGCTGGTTTTTGGACTACAAATTATAGAGTTGGAAGCTATAAATTCTTCTATTTTATGCTTCTTTAGGATGCATTTCTACTTTGTTTTTTTTTTAGTTCTTTTGGGATAAGAAATGAGAGTTATTTATGATAAGAAGGAATACAAGAAAGTGGGCCATTTCTCTGTAGAAATAAATTCAAAACAGCAGGAAAAAAAAAAAAAACAGAATCAAAAATCATCAAACAGCGGCCTCCAGCTTTCCTTTATTGAAAAGAAAGTTCCATTTCTTAGTTGTATTGCCTTTCGTTGAAGGTAGCTTTCATAGGATTTAGTTTGCTACATTACACATTTGTGATCATTTATTTATGACTTGAATGGAAGGACTTGCACTTTTGCTTACCTGTCTTCCTCTCTTGATGGATCTGCCTTCCTGTCTTGTGATTTCACAGGCTTCTTTTCATGTTTTTATTAGACAATAAATCAACTCAAGTTTTTCTGTATATTGGTTTATTTATTTTGAAATTTTTTGTCTGTAATAGTTTTTTCTTTTCAAGAGACATTACTCTTATTAGCCTGCAAAGTTCTGAATTTTGGATATTTTATTCCTTACATATAAATCTCAACTAAGTTGTGCAATGCGTAATTTCTGTCTTGCACAATTAATTTATTTTGGTTTATTACTCTACTTTTCACTTCTTCTTCTTTTTAATTTCTTAACTTTTTGAAATTGTAACCTAAATCATGGCATGTATGGTTGCTGCTACTTAACTATTTCAGCCTTGATGCTGAGGCCAACAGTTGTATTTTTGTTTTTTTTTTTTCCTTTTTTGGTGTGTAGATAAGTTCTCAGAAGAAGAAAACAGGTGTCATTGCTCCAAAGCGCTTTGTACAGAGGTTGAAGAAACAAAATGAGCTTTTTCGCAGCTATATGCACCAGGTATGTTTATCCATAACTGAAAATGAGCCTTGTTTGGGAACAGTGAAATTTATGTTGAAAGGCCAAAGATGCTGGAAATATTACATACAAAGCTAACGAATGAAGATATAATTAGGAAATAATGATAATAATCAGTCATCATCCATTCAAAACTTGAATAGCCTTTTGGAGATGAATGTCGCCTTTGCAAGTATCTGCTGCTTCTGTGACATCTGAAGAGTACACTAGATTATTCAGATGCAAGCTTCCACTTTTGCTAGAGATGTATATATTTCTTTTTTCCAGATAACTTGTAAATCTAGGGTGGACTTTTTACCAAGTCTTTTGTGTAACGATTTAGCTTATTATTGGTTATTTTTGGCATGATATAATAGTTAAAATTCTTCTTGTTTCATCATCTTATGTGTAGGATGCTCATGAATTCTTGAATTTCTTGCTAAATGAACTTGTTGACATACTGGAGAAAGAGACTGAAGCTGCAAAAAGTGATCCAGAAAGTTCATCTCCAACTGAAAAGACTGCAAATGGCCCAGCAAATGGTCAGGCAAATGGTGTTCGAAAAGAGCCACTGGTTACATGGGTGCACAAAAATTTTCAGGTGCTACTTCATATTGTAGGATAGTTGAATGCTGAACATAATAATTATCATCTAGCTTTTTTTATCTTCATAAGTATGCGGTTATGTAGCTGCTGATGTTTGTCTTCTACTGAGTAGTAGCATAATGGTTGCTAATCTTTTTATTACTCTTTTTGTCAGGGAATTCTTACCAATGAGACAAAGTGCTTACGATGCGAGACAGTTACAGCTAGGGATGAAACTTTTTTTGACTTGAGTCTTGATATTGAACAAAACAGTTCAATAACAAGCTGCTTGAAAAATTTTAGTTCCACAGAGACTTTGAATGCTGAGGACAAATTTTTTTGCGATAAATGCTGCAGGTTTGTGCTTTATTCATTTTCTTAATTTGCAAATCCTCATTTATTTGACATCACTCTTGACTACTTATTTCCTACTGATTTGGATCAGGCGGTGTAGTCAAATTATTCCTTTCTTTGTTTTAGGACTCTATATGTACAATCATAACTCTTTGCTTGCTTTAGAACGGTTTAGGTTACGAAAGCTAAGTTCTTATAGGTGTCTCCTGTACAAAAGCTCTAAAAAAGTGGCCTATTTCGTTGTCCCTGTTGTAATTTAACAGTGCAAAACTTTCATCTATTATAATAACGTCTTTGTGATTTGGACAAAAAAGATAATGATTTGGCTATTAAGGGTTGCCGAGTTAATCTTTATATGTGAAAAGTTTCACAAGGATGCTGTGCAAATAGTTGATGTATTCTTAGAAATTTAATGATCTTGTTATATTTTATGAATTGATTGATATCAATTTATACAATTTGGCAGCAATTGGATGTAAAGAATCATTATAGGATTTTTGGTTAATTGCATGATTTTTGTACACCTACTATTTGAGTGTAGTCTTCTTTCTGTTGCCTATTGAGGTTCATTTATTGAGTTCTGTGCATTTAAACGCTAACTTGCATCGGTCTAATTATTGATGATTCCTAGAAATTTATCTCCATCAATTACAAATAAAGGCTGTGTAATTACTTAAAAGAGAGAATTCTTTACTATTGGAGATTGAGATCTTTGATTTCCTGATTGGGATTGAATTTTTCCCCCATAGTAACCAATCCTTGATTTTTTTTTTCACCATGTTGCAGTTTGCAAGAAGCGCAGAAGAGGATGAAGATAAAGAAACCTCCTCACATCCTGGTCATCCATCTAAAGCGGTTTAAATACATTGAGCAGCTGGGACGATACAAGAAGCTATCTTACCGGGTTGTCTTTCCGCTTGAGCTGAAGCTTAGCAACACAGTGGAAGACGCAGATATTGAGTACTCACTGTTTGCTGTAGTTGTCCACGTTGGCAGTGGGCCAAATCACGGGCATTATGTCAGTCTTGTGAAAAGCCATAACCACTGGTTATTTTTTGACGATGAAAATGTGGAGATGATCGACGAATCTGCTGTGCAGACATTTTTCGGATCGGCGCAGGAATATTCAAGTAATACAGATCATGGGTACATCTTGTTCTACGAGAGCATTGGTGCTAGTAACAAGAGCTGAGTTAGAGAGAAAAGGAAGCTTTGGTTTTTACAATGATTTAGGTATTTTTAATCATTTGGACTAATTTTTTTTTTCTTTGGTTGTCCTTTCTGTTTATTATTTTGATTTCCTTTTGCATTTTTCAGCCTGTGGAAAGAGCTATCAATGAGATATGAAATGGGTTGTGAAAAAAAAAATGAAAAAAATTGTATACTTAGGTGGGTTTTTTCCATGTACAGTGGATGGTGGAATCACACTATCCTTTTTTTTTTTTTTTTTGGTTCACAAATAAGAGGAAAAAAGAGCAGCACCCGCCGCCACAGCAGCAGCAGCAGTTTGTATATGGTTTTGTGAGAAATTTTCGCAGAGACAAGTTTGTATTCTTGTTCTATTATGGTTGACAATGTTCAATTAACACTAGAAATGCAAATGCAATTCAATTGGAATTGCTCACAACTATCCTTAAATGATTGCCAGTGTTGCTTTTTTATGTTCTTGGAATTTTGGTTAATGTACAACTTTTTTGTTGCAATTTTAAGGTTTTAAATTTAATATAAAAATTTGAGAATTGAACAGAAAGTTGAAAATTTGTATAGCAGCAATGAAAGGATTGCGATAGCCAAACCTAACATAAAAGCAATTGAGAGTCAAAAGCAAAATGCCAAATTAACAAGCTTGAAAAGCAATATACATTTACTAAGAAGGTTAAATAGTATAAAAATCATACCATGTCCATATGGACAGCAGATGATGATGCAACAAAAGGTGTAAATAAATGAATAGATGAATTGGGAAGTTACAACATTTGCTGATGAATTTTGATAGCAGCTTGGACAAGAGATTTTATGAACCAAAGATTCGCTTACGAAGCAGATGGCATGAAAATGTCATCATCCAGTAGTGCTTCAATATCTATCAGGTCATCATCAAAACCAGCTGTTTCTTCTGAATTGTTCAGCGCCAGAGCCTGCAAAATCAGTTGTATCTTGTTGCTTATTGAATGATTGCGCAAAGTAAAGGAGTTCCTAGATCCTCACATTTAAGACATTAAGGCTTGTAATTACTAATTGAAGTCATGGAGAATCTGTGTGCGCGCATTTATATAGGGAGGAATAGAGAGAATTCATTTACCTTTGTTTCTTGGATATCGTTGACAACATTCAGCAGCCTACGATATTGATCTCTTGCCTCGGGATACTGAACCATGGACTTTACTCGGGCAAGGGCCTTCTGCAGCATTTCTTCTTTCTGCTTTCTGCCTTCTTTCAGAAAGTCAAAGTCATCCTCCTTCGAGGATGCATCTACCATGCTGGAACCACCCTCTGTGAGTGCTTCTGACTTGAATCCACGCAAACCGCTTCCTTTTCGTCTCCATCGCAAGATAACCTTCTCCAAGATTCCTACAGACCATACTATCTTCTTATGGGTTTTCCTGACTTGATGACCTCTTACATGAGCCTTCCATTCAGAAAAAATGTATTAAGTTAGAATTCAAGAAGTTCATTTCATCAAGGAAAAGATATTATAACAAGAACAATTGAAATGAACCTGAATTTTGACGATTTGCTGCCGAATTATCAAGAAATCTTTCCTACCCTTCCAACTACGGAACTTATTTTGTATTCGTACTGCAGCAGCAGCAGCATGCACAGGCTCATCATGAGGCTTGTGGGACTTAACTGCAACAAGTGAAAGAGCACGCTCATCTGAAATCCCGAATGTATCATCACCATACACTTTTAACTGCTTTTTCTGGAAGGACTGCACCCGGAACACTTGATGAATACGAGCAGCTGCTAGTGTAGCGTTACATACAGCAGCTAATGAGTCCTTCAGTGACAGTCCGTATTGTAGATCCCCATCGCTAACAGGAGTCGGAGATCGTTGAGAAACTGTTTGAACCACTTTTGCTCCATGAATATCTGCAGCATCACTGTCCTGTTTATTTAGATTAATAGCTGAAAGGTGGGAACTCAAATCAGATTCCGCAAGATAACCAGCAATTCCTTTGTGTCCAATGGAAGAAGCTAGGTCAGCAGGTGTTCGTCCTGAAGGATATTTGGGAGTCGGATCAGACAGTGCTCCAGGAGCTGCACCAAGAGAGATGAGGGAAGCAACTGTGCGCTCTCTGGTTTCAGAAGAATTCAAATAAGAATATGCCAAGAACATATTGAATTAAATTAGTATACTAACTACCACTTAATCTTTTCTTTAATGACCTGAATGAAATGTCTACATAATACTCCAATGTTTTCTTTGAGCTTCAATGATACAAGCAATTTCCCATCATATATATTCAGAATCGAAAGAAAACTTGAAGGTGCTCACCTGCCACAATATGCTGCCCAATGAAGCGCAGTCCATCCATTTACGTCACGGAAATTGATATTTACACCAGCAACAATTGTGGGTTCAATGGCCCAATCATAGCCGAGAGCAGCTGCAAAATGTAGCACACCTTGGCCAACCTGATCTAACACACTCGGGCCTTTTCCACCTTCAGCTGCCTTTTGCAAGAGCCATACATGCAACTTCCCCTTCAGTAGCTTTTGCAGAAGCTTCTCCTTTACCTCTTCTGAAGAAAATTTCTCCTCCAAAGTAAGTTTTAACATCTGGTCCCAACCGTCACTTTCCTCTTTCAGCAATGAACTGATTTTACTTTTCAGTTGAGATATATCACTCAGATTGCCAGGATCACAATTTGGAGTACCGACAGAAGTCAGACACAATAACTTTCCAAATCGCATACGGAGACTTTCAGTAGCGATGTCACCATCATTATCTGCAGATTCCACATCTTGGACATGGTTGGCTCGATATTCAAATTCTCGCACTTCGCTACATGCTAACCTATTGGAACATGTAACATAAAACGGTACCCTCCCAACCTTTTGTGAAGGGGTATGGCAACGAAGAACACCACCTGCTACAATTTCTGCCGGAACTTCTACTTCCCCAAACATACATGACCATTTACACTTTTCTGCCTCTAGTTGACTCAGCAAAAATCTTCCCGTGATCAGAACCTGGGTAACAAAGAAGAAAACAAAAGTGTAAATTAGAATTAGAATTAGCATTTAGAAAGTTTTCCTTCAGCAAGGAAGAATAGCTTAGTTAACATTATAGCCAAACAAATGGAATAGTAAAATAAAGCACACCTTGACTTCTGAGCCAACATATGCCCAGTTTGGTGAGAAATCAATGATGCTATAGAGCTGGTCTTGGGAGAGGGAAGGAGTCAGCATATAGAAATCCAAGTCAGCTTGAGCAGGGATACTAGAATCGTGAACCCCATTTTCACTTTCAACTGTCTCCCAGTAGGCCCCGGAAGTGGACTGCAAATTCGACTCTTTTACATCTCCTAGTTCTTTACTCATCCAGCGGTTGAAACTGTCAATCTTCTTCAGACCTTCCTCCATAGAACCATCAAACAAATGCTGTTTAATAGCAGCGCTGGGGATGGATTTCCCTTCTACAGTCAAAGTGCTCTCTGAATCTGATTTCAGAAGATGTTCCCGTTCTGCATTTGAAAGCTGTACATGAAGATCATTTTGCATATTGGGATGTGCATGGGGAGGCTGAAGAGGACTAAGTAAATCATCACGAGCAACTTCTTGTTCACGAGACATTGAAGTAAGATTATGTGCCGAGTCTGAATACAACTTCTGATCCATGGGCCAGTTGGATAAATGTGAAGAATCATCTTCAGATGTCTGTTTACAAGGAAAGCTAAAGTCTGAACAAAAATAATTGGTGCCACTAAAATATACGCACAAGTTGTACTGCTCCATACCTGCCACTCTCCTCGGATCGATAGGTGACTACCAAACTCCTTCCGTTCACCAAAGCTGTTGGTAAAAAGCTCTCCCAGTATTTCATGCCCTTGTTTAGGAACATTTCCCATATTGTCAGACTGAGTTGAAGAAAATGATGGAAAAGGCTCAGGGCCAACTCCTTGTGCACAATTTTGCAAGACATCCTCCCATGACTGGAAATCAAGGTTTTTCTGGGGCTCATATGTTAATCCAGCATCATTTACAACCCTACTTTTATCTGCTTGAGCAGGTGAAATAAAATCCGCCCCGGGAACAACTGAGAACTTTCCTTGGTAATTATCTGTCAGCAATTCAAGAGCATTATCATAAAACTGGTATGTCATCTCATGAAAAAATCAGCAACCACTGAAAAGTAAAGCAATTGATTTACTTGTAAACAACGTAGGGTAGTAAGGATTAGAGAGTCCTGCATCCATCTTGTCCGTCACAGGCTGCTGTGAATCAAGAAAAGAGCGGAACCCGGAACTGGCTTGGTTATTATACACTGCATCAAGTATCATCCTCGTTGATAAGATAATGAAAATTCATCATCTTCAAAGCTATATATCTTATCCCCCAAATTACATACCACTAGTAATTCGTAATAACATTTGAAACTGAGACGTAATATCAACAACAAATGCACCTGATTCAACATCTTCATACTCTGAAGCCTGAGCACTGTTCAGGCTTGTCGTATCTGTAGTTTGTGCACACAATTGGTAACTGTTAGGATGAAAACTAGAAGACTGAGAACCTTCAACCTCAGAATTGAGTGCAGTTTCTTCCGTTTCTTGGTAATATGGAGTAGTGCCTTCAGTCACTTTAATGCGGTTAAAATTTGTCCTATTTCCCTGAATTATGTTTTTGCAAAAATTAACAAGATGACAGGAAATAAGAGCCAAAATAAGAGGACTTATAGATCTTATATTTCAAAATTGTTTACTGTGGTAAGCTGAAAAATGATATCTTCTTCTAGAACTTCAGCTAACAAACCTTGGCTTTTGTACTAAAATTCAGATGACCGTGTAAATCGCTAATCACAGAAAAACAAAGACAAGATAGAACAAGGCTAACCTTTACTTCTCGGTAGTGGACAAGAACAATGTGTGAGAGTTCCCTGCAGTGGTGGTCAATTAGGTAGGTAACACATGAGAAGCCCAAAAAGAAATTTCTAAGTGTTGGAGAGAGAGAGAGAGAGAGAGAGAGAGAGAGAGAGAGAGAGAGAGAGAGAGAGAGAGAGAGAGAGACAGAGAGAGAG
>JAXCLQ010067656.1:0-14796 GCA_035584115.1 Cedrela odorata | reverse complement strand
CCCAATGCATATATATTACTAAATTAGGCCCAAAACATCTATATATACATATATATATATATATATATTCTTAGCCCCTTAGATTTTATTTTTAATTCATAAATTTTAAAATTTTAAAAATAACCTTATTAACCATAAAATTCTCATTTCATGTCTACTACATTTTCCAAACTTACAAAATTAGGCTCATACATCTACAAAGGAAATTACAGGTGTTACATTAACACCCTCGTAAAGCTTTCCTCGTTTGTATGCTTTGACAATGTCACAAAATTTCCATAGGCCTTCCTTCTCCTAACTAGCCTCCAGACTTGGTAAATCTTTCCATTTAACTAAATATTTCGAGTAGTAAGGTGCTTCTAGTCTTTGAATAAGTCGATCTGCAAAAATCTCATTGACTTCACAATCAAAGGCGGTTAGGTTAGTAAGCAATGCTCTATACAATTCCATACTGCTCAACTTTTCCACATCTGCATGGTATGACTTCAAGAAGCTCACATGGAAGAGCGAATTATTTTTAACTTTTGTGGCAACTCAACACGATAAGAAACCTTCCCGAGCTTCATGAGGACAGAAAAAGGTCTATCATACTAACTACAAGCCCTGAATATACCTTTCATAGCACCTTGAACTATCGAGGTGGTATCTCACCATGACAAGGTTGTCATGTTAAAATTCTAGTGGGTTTGGACTATTTTTAGCCCATTTCTTCATCTTTGTGGACTCTTTGTCTAAGTAGACTTTTTTCATGTCCAATTGTTCTTACCAACCTTTGACCCATTTGATAAAGTCACGACCTTTCAACTTTGGAAGTGCCAAAATGAAGTTCATGGTCATGAACTTCCTAGATGTTCAGGGATAGGTATGGCATAACATTAATATTATTATTATTATTATTATTATTATTATTATTATTATTATTATATTATTATTATTATTATTATTTTGGTTAGTAAAGGACATTGAGGTTAGAATTATTAGTAGAGGACAATAGAAATTGAAAGAGGACAAGTGTGTATTGCAGGCAAAAACGTGGCATGAATGTGGGAATATTGGGGTTATATGCTGGTATCTTATTGCATTGAGAATGTATGGAATGACACATGGCGGGAAGTAAAATTCATTCTTATTATCTTTGATTTTGAATGCAAAACAAAACAAAGAAAGAAAGAAAATCACTATTTGTTTTAATTCTTGTCAACGTGAGAAGAGAGCAAAGAGAGATTTTTCATTTGTTTGCAAAGCCAAATTTTGTAAGTTTAAGGTTTTCTTTCCCCTATTTTATTTTATACATTAATTTCTTGTAAATTTTATAAATGACTTATATATTTTTCTTTATTTGAATTTGTTGTAATTCTTGTTTTTAATTGTTTAGTTGAAAAAGAAATTGATAAATTTTTATTTTGTGATAATTTGTTCACTATAAATTTTAAATATGTTAGTAAGTTGAAATTTTTATATAATATTGTGCCAAAAAATTTTATTTTTTTTTTAGGTTTGTTTGCATGTATGTGTGTGTGTGTGTGTGTGTGAGTGTGTGTGTGTATACATATATATGTTTAATTTTAGTAATTAAGATAACCTGATATTTTTATTAAATATTTTATGGGAGATGGTTTGGTGTGTACTTGTATATGTGTGTGTGTGTGTGTGTGTGTGTGTGTGTTGAAGTTTGGTGGAGAATATATGTGTTTGATTATTAAAAAAAATGATGAATGATTTTTGTATTAAATATTAGATGTGGGTGTGTTTGTTATATTAGTTTATAGTTGTGAAAAATCTGTAATTAGTTAGGGTTTATTTGCTGCCCTTGGTTAGACATAGGTCAGAATAGTTATTTTGAATTCTATTGGATCATATTTTAAATTTATTAAAGATCTAGATATTTTGTAAATCATTGATAGTTTTAGAGTCTTACTGATATTATCCATTCATAAATAGTATATATATATATATATATAAAATTTAATTTATTCTTGTTGTTATGATTAGTTTATAATAATATTACTAAATACAAGGTCATATTTATTAATTAATGATTTTGAGATAGTTTATTTTATTATCCTTAAGGTTATGCTTAATTTAAAAAAAAAATTATAGGTTGTGAAATTGTTGTAAGTAGAAAGCTTAATTGCTATCATTTGGGTTAGTAAATATTATTGTTAGTTTTATTTAGGAGACGATTCTAAGGAGGAAGATAAATTGATAGAGGAATAAAGCTACTGATTATTTGAATTTCGAGGTAGGTGGCTATATGCAATTGGAACGATTTTGATTTTAAAAAATGAAAAATAAGACGTTTATTTTATTTAAAATTCAAGCATCTACTTATGTAATTTTTTAATTTATGTACATGTTGACATAATTAATTATTTGTATGAATTTAATGTAACTATTCAAGAAGAATAAATTAATTTTCCATAATTTCATTGGAAATCTAAAATGTTATTGTTTTTATTATTTGAGCAATGTATTGAATTTGAAATTGTATGGCCGTATTTAGTTAAGCACTGGTGACTTTGGACTTGATTTATGTCCCATAGTGAAAGTCCGTAATAAGAAATTAAGTAGGGTGACAGTCCTTGGAAAAAATGCCCCAAAAGTACGTTGGTCTTAGGGGCGACGGTCTTTGGGAATAATGAATAATGTCCTAGAAGTATATATGATATTAATTAAGTTGTTTATGGTAAAATGACAATTAATTTTTTTTTATCCTGTTTGGAAATAAAGTTTTGAAATCTCTTATATATTTATATTAACGTGTTAGTGGAGTTTGAAAATTTATCATATTTGTTCATTTGAAAAACATCCATTGTATATAAATATCTACTGAGTATTAGCTCAACCCTACTTTTAGGTTCTTGGTAAGGCTGGAGACAAGTAATTGAAACGGACTAGAGGTTTTCCAGCTAGAGAACTTTTTGTTATATTTTTGTATGTTGTAATTATGGGAATACAACTTTTATAGTTTTAAATTAGTGGATAACTACTTAAACTTTAAATGTTGGCTATATTTTGATGTTGAGAGAAAGTTGTTGGATTTGGACATATTTTTGGAAATGTTTTGAAATTTTTTGCAAGTTTTAATTATTAGGGAATGTTCATTTTAAAAGGAGAAATTATGCTAAAATTTTTAATGAATTGGGATGTTACATAAGGGTTTTGACAAACTTATGGGACGTTTATGCTCGACCTTATCTTATTGGCACACAAGACAAGTCTTCACATATGCTATGACATTATCCTTCATTTGCGACTAGTAGTAGAGATCTCTTAGTAAAGCCATAGTGCGATGAGTACACGAATGTCTTGCTCGCTTCAAATCGTAGTACTCATTCTCCAATTCCTTTCATAAGCTTCGCCACTTTGGAATATAAAGTTGATTTTCAACAATGTAAGGGATATCGTCTTAAGCCTACAATCATCTCTTCTTGCCTTTATGGGCAAGCTCCATAAGACTTTTGGCAAATTGATCATTTGTCAAACCTTGCTTTACGAGACTCTTGCATGAGTACATGAATGTCCAGAATGTCACATTAGGTTTAGCTAATATTGGCAAACTCTACTTTGCTGCTCAATGCATCAACCACGACATTTGCTCAATCAGACTTGTATTTCATGACATAGTTGATTTTTGCCATGAAAACTTGTCATCATGCTTGCTTGGGGCTAAGTTTGTTCTGATTCTAGAAGTAATTCATTACCACATTGTCAGTTTTAATTATGAACTGACTTTCAAGTAAGTAGAGTTACCATATTAGTAAGTAATTGATGATTATTATCATCCTTTTGCCATACATGATATATGTGTTTCGTGTCATTCAGCTTGTAACTCTCGTAGATGATGGGGTGTCCTTTTTGCTTAAATATACCCCTAATAGCAAAGTCTGATACATCCATATGCACTTCAAAAGGCTTGGAGTAGTGTCATAGTCGTATTTTTTTTTCATAACAATTATTATAGAATATTGGGGACTAGAATGAAAAATTTTCAAAATTTAATAAGCCAATGTGCTAATTTATGACAAGTGAGGGAAATAGTGTAATTGTTATGTATGTGGGGTAACAAACTAAAAATTTAACTAAATGGCCCAACTACTGCCCAAGCCCAAATTTTGGGTGAATATAGAAATTATTGCCCATACCCAAAATTTTGGTGAATATGGAAGCCAAGCTTAAATTTGGTTAAATGAAGGCCTAACATTCTAGAAGTTTCTACTTTTATTTAGAAAAAAAAAAGCGTAAGAGTAAATAAAAAGAAAGAAGAAGGAAGAAAGAAACGGTGAAGGAGAAGAGAAGAAGAAAAAGAAGAAGAAAGAAAGAAAGAAGATGAAGGAAAGAAAAGAAGAGAAGAGGGAAAGAGAGAGACCGAAAGAGGAAGAAGAAGAGAGAAAGAGAAAAGAGAAAAGAAAAAAGAAAAAGAGAGGAAAAGAATAAGAGGGAGACTGAGAGGGAAAGAAGAAGAAAAAAGGAAGAGAGAAGGGAAAAAGGAGAAGAAGAAGAATAATAAATCGGAGAATAAGAGAAGAAGAGGGGAAGGAAAAGAAAAAGGAAAAGAGTAAGAAGAGAGGAACATTAGCTTTCAAAAAAAAGTGGTAAGTAAATTATTGATTGTTAATTATTTTATGAAATTTTGGTTGTATTGTTATGATAGTTATATGTTAAAATTGTGAGCTATGTGATTAGTTGTTGGGAAAGGTTGTTGACAGTGAATGTGTCAAGCCCCTGCCCGTAGGATCCATACGTGATAACCGCCACAGACCCTCGAGACACATTCTTAACCCCTAAATATGTCTTTTAGGTCTGTAAAGCTGCTTAGGTACCTATCCCTTGTATAAATCATTCAAATAAACTTGTCTCTCCGAGAATATTCCAATCATTTCACAAGGAAAAGTATATTTAATTTACAATTATTATAGGGAACTCAATAAAATACAATTTTTCCATTCATAATTAAATATATACAACAATTTCTCAAAATATACCCAGTGGACTATTCTAAACAGTTTGTTAGTTAAGGAGGAGAATAGTACTTGAGGGACTTATGCCTTTAATTGATCACCACTGCCAATTATCGTTCTTGGCTACACTTGATTTCCTGAAACTAGAATGTGAGGAGAGTGAGTATATGGGGATATTGTAACATCCGCAATTTCTTTTGTATAACACATAGCTATTATTGTAAATATACTTGTTAGAGTATTAAGTGTTAGAATTTTGAGAAATAATATAAAGTAAATTTATAAAGGTATTTTTGTAAGTTTGGAAAATATAGTAGACATGAAGGTTAGAAATAAAAATTTTATTGCTAACAAGGTCATTTTTAGAATTTTAGATTAAAGATTAAAATAAAATTTAAGTGGGCCAATAATATAATATATATATATATGTGTGTGTGTGTGTGTGTGTATATATATATATATATTCAAAGCTCAATTGTTTAAGCCCGAGCCCAAGTCTACGTTTTTATTTAAGCCCAAGCCTAAGCCCAAGTTTATATTATTTAATTAATAAAATAAATAAATAAATAAAATACTAAGTTTTGGCCAAAATTCTCTACACAATCCTAACCATCCATTTACTTTAATCTAAACCATCCACTTGGCACAATTCTAGGCTTATTTTGTAAAATGGATAAGGATGAACATAAATGCTAAGTTAGTGGAAAATGAGGTGGCTAAATGTGGTCCATTGGATTGGTTGAATTAATCTAAGTCATCCATGTGTTTTAATAAATTAGAATTAATTGATAATTGATGAAAATATGTGAAAAAAAAAAGAGCCATTGGATTTGATTGAAGTAATCTAAGTCATCCATGTGTTTTTATTAATTAAATTAATTAATATTTGGCATTAGTTAGTAAAAAATTGGGTGGTAAAATAAGGGCCCTTGGATTTGTTAAATTCATCCAAGCCATCCAAGTGTTTTTAAATAATTAAATTAATCAAATAAGTGATGTTTTCAAATTGGAAAAGGAATGAAGTAAAATACGTACAAGAGAAAAGAGTGAAGGAAGAAGAGAAGAAAGAAAGAAAAAAAGGAAAAGAAGAAAAAGAAGAAGATAAAAAACAGGAAAAGGGGGGAAAAATTTTAGTAAGCTTAAATCTTTCCCATTTAAAGTTTTATTATTAGGTGCTTAGAATAATGATAGACTTTATATTTCATGTGACATTAGGAAATTTAAAATAAATATTGTTATTACGATGTTGTTATGATAGTGCAAATTGATGGAAATCTTATTATTATGTTATTGTAATGGTATGAATTGGTGGAAATTAGAGTATGTGTATGTCGTGGGATTGTAGTAGAAATTAAAGATGAGCAAATTCATATTTTAATGCCTAATTATAGTAGGAAAATTTGATGTGAACAAATTTATGTTAGTAGTGATAATTGAAGTAGGAAATTAGATATGGCCAAAAAATAATTCATGTTATTAATGTTAATGTGTAATTAGTAAAATTAGAGATGGATAAGACTATATTAGTGAATTAAATTAATTGTAGTAAGAAATTAGAGTTCTTTTAATTAAAACTGTATTATTTTGGTGTAGCATGCTTAGTGAATTGAAACTAATTGTATTTTGGAAATTGGAAATAGATATTATGTTAAAGTTATATAGTATGTTAAATAAGTAGAATTGTTGGTGCTTGTTGTAATAGTTATTAACATATATATGTCATGTTTATAAAAATAGTGTAAGTTGGTAAGGATTTGAAATGGTGAATTGTGAAAGTAGAATTGAATGTCGACAACTTTTGGTAAGCCAAGTTTGTGTGTAATGATTGGGAGTGTGTAATACCCTATGTTATGATTTTTTTTATTAAGTTATTAAGGTGTCTAAATTCTAAAAATTTGGGAAATGGGTGATGTCTGGTGTATCGGAAAAAAGATTGGCGGGAAACTGTGTTATTAAATAGTTTTGAAAATTTTCTGCCAAAAGTGTTTGTCCGAAATTGTTGTAATATACATATTTATGTATATGTAAGTATAGGTATATATGAAATACTAAAATGAAGTGAATATGATGATAAATGTACGTTAGGAATTCATAAAGTGTCGAATTCAAAAAATGTGGATGTCGTAGGTATGTAGCGACGAATATAAATGTGTGACTGAAATAGTGTAACACCCGTAATTTCTTTTGTAGAACTCATAATTATTAAGTAATGATATAAGGTAAATGTATGAGAGTATTTTTGTAAGTTTAAAAACTGTAGTAGACATGAAGAGTAAAAATGAAAATTTCATTGTTAACAAGGTCATTTTTGAAATTTTAGATTATAGATTAAAATAAAAATTAAGAGGACTAGGAATATATATACATATCTGTGTGTGTGTGTGTGTGTGTGTGTGTGTTGGGCCTAATTTAATTAGTTAGGCCTAAACCCAATTAGTAAACCCAAGTCCGATTGGTTATGTTGAAGCCTAATTATCCAAGCCCTAGCCCAAGCCCAATTAGTTATGTTTAAGCCTAATTATTCAAACCCAAACTCAAGTTTATATATATATATATATATATATGTATATAATAAAGTAAAATAAATAATTAAATGAATAAAATAGTAAGTTTTGACCAAAATTCTCTACACAATCCTAACCATCCATTTACTTTAATCTAAATCATTCACTTGTCATAATTCTAAGCATGTTTTGTGAAAGGATAAACATGAGCCATGTTAGTGAAAAATGAAGTGACTAAATGTGGTCCTTGCATTAGTGAAAGTAATCTTAACCATCTATGTATTTAAGTAATTAAATTAATTAATATTTTATGTTAGTCAGTGGAAAATGAGGTAGCTAAATATGATGCATTGGATTGGTTAAATGAATCCTAGCCTTTTATGTGTTAATGAGTTAAAATGTTAGCTTTTAACATTTCAAAATTGAAAACAAAAGAGACATTTACGTGAAAGAAGAGAAGGCAATTAGAGAATGGAAGAAAAAAGGAAATGAAGGAAAAGAAGAAAAAGAAAAAAGAAGGAAAAAGGGGAAATTTTGGTAAGTTTAAATCTTTCCCATTCAAATTTTTATTATTAGGTGCTTAGAATAATAGTAGACTTTATATTTTCATGTGACATTAGGAAATTAGAATTGGATATTGTTATTATTATGATGTTATGATAGTGCAAATTGGTGGGAGTTTTATTGTTATATTGTTGTAATGGTATGAATTGGTAAAAAAATTGAAATTGGTGGAAATTAGAACATGTGTATGTCATGGGATTATAGTAGGAATTAAAGATAAGCAAATTCATGTTTTAATGCCAAATTGTAGTAGGAAATTAGTTATAGCTAAATTAATATTATTAGTGCTAAATTGTAGTAGGAATTAGAAAGGGATAAAATTGATATTATTAATGATTAATTGAAGTATGAAAATTGAAAATGGTATTGTGTTAATGATTAATTGAAGTATGGAAATTGGAAATAGAATTATGTTAATGTTATATAGTATTTTAAATGAGAAATGGTTATTGTGTTAATTGTTGGAAATTTAATGGAAGTGTACTTATAAATATGTTTATATATATATATATATATATTGATGTTAAATTGTGAATTTGAAATGGCGTATTGTGAATTGGAATTGAATCTGGGCAACCTTCGATAGCGGAGTTTGTGTGATATAATTAAGAATGTTTCGGAATTTGATAATGCAGTGTTGTCGGAAAACGGCAATACTTGACGAATTCAGAATTTTACGCTAAAAATGTCTTCCGAAAATGGTTGTAATATGCATATTTAGTTATATATATGTATAGGTACATATGGAATAGTGAATGAAGTAAATATGATGATGAATGTGTTTTGGGAATTCATTTAGTATCAAATTGGGAAATGTAGATGTCGTAGGTAGGTAGCTACAAGTATAAATGTGTAACTGAAATAGATTATGTTAATTTGATTTTAGGTACGCCACATTAATCTAAAAACATACTCAGAAGAGCGGGAACAAATGTAAGTAGATTATGCATGCATTTTAATGTTTTGAAACTATGTGATATTCAATGTTATGATAAAATAAAAATATGATTTTAAGGTTTGGTACGCTAATGCAATTCTACGAAATGATTAGTGACATGTTTGTGAATTTAAATGTTTATGCAGATATCGCATTTAGAAAATAAATATGAAATGTTATAGATGTGTGAAATGTTTGAAAAAGAATATATTTTATGGCTTAGTCATTAGTTATGCTATTTTGACCTAGTCAGGTCATGTGTTTATTACAAAGGTGCGGACTAGTAAAAATTATATTTAATGCATTGCACGTGTTTCTATTATATGAATATGAAAATGACCGCTACATGCGGAACACGTAATTACGTTCCGAATCCGGGTCACCGTGGATGCAGGTGACACTAACGGACTAAGCCGTTTTGAATGTGTTTACATTGTGAATAAATTCTATGTGTTTGGAAAAGTTTGAAAATGCTTTGGTTATTTAAACTGTCATATTATGTTATGCATCGACATATAAAAAAAACATGTTTTGATTTACTTACTGAGATTTGTATCTCACTCTTTATCGTAAAAATTTTATTTTTCAAATAATAGCACATAAGAGTGACTAAGCACACGAGCAAGGATACTAGACATATTTGAAGTTTTTTTTATATATGTAATTATAAGTTAGCGAAGTAATGTGTATAGACTTGTATGTATAAAAACTTATGTAAATTGAACTACGTGGGGTTTGTATAATAAAAGTGATGCATTGTATATTATATGTGTTAAAGATATTTGAGGTTAAATGTATGAGTTAAGGGGTGTGACAAATAGATTGTGTTAATTGTTTTTAGGTATGCAACATTAATATAAGAACATACTCGAGAAGAGCGGGAACAAATGTAAGTGGATTATGCATGCATTTTAATGCTTTGAAACTATGCGATATTCAATGTTGTGATAAAATAAAAATGTGATTTTAATGTTTGGTATGCCAATACGATTCTATGAAATAATTAGTGAAATGTTTGTGAATTTGAATGTTTACGCCAATATCGCATTTACATAATACTTATGAAATGTTGTCGATGTGTGAAATATTTGAATAACATGTATTTTATGGCTTAGTTATTAGTATGTTATTCTGACCTAGTCGGGTCTCACGTAATGCGAGGCTTGCAGGCTAGAAAGAATTTTGTTTAACGCGTCGTACGCGTTTCTGTTATATGAATATGAAAATGACCGCTATATACGGAACACGTAATTACGTTCTGAATCTGGGTTACCGTGGGGATAGGTGACACTAGCTGACTAAGCCGTTTTGAATATTTTTATATTATGAATAAATTCTATGTGTTTGGAAAAGCTTGAAAATGCTTTAATTGTTTAAACTTTTATATTATGTTTTGCATCGACATGTAAAAACATGCATGATATGCTTACTGAGATATATATCTTACTCTTTATTGAAAAATTTTATTTTTCAAATAATAATACATAAAGGTGACCAACTACGCAAGCGAGGGTATTAGGTGTATTTGTAGTTTTTGGATATACGTAATTTTTAGATTAGCTAAGTGATAAGAGTGTAATATGTATAAACTTGTATGCATAAGATCTTTTGTAAATTGAATTATATAAGGTTTGTGTAATAAAATTGATGCATTATATATCATATGTGATAATGGTATTTGAGGTTAAATGTATGAGTAAATGGGTGTGATAGATATACTCCGAAGTGAATAAAAATATGTTTATAAATGCACATAAACAATTTTATTAACAAAACCATGGCTTGTTATTCAAATCAACGGGCTGGCTCTCTTTCTCGGTGGTTACCTTGGTCATAATAACCTCGAGACCGTCAATGAGCTTTATGCACAGAAAACAATGCTCATTTGATAAAAATAATTCTTTTTAACATAAAAAAATGCATGCAAATATCCAAATTTGGCCCACCAATGATGTTAGATTCAAGTAGTCATGTGGTGATACTCATGACTGTCCTTGACAATCCCATAGGTGGGAAACTTCATATTATCATCCACCCATATAACTGCTCCACCTACGGCGAACTCACCTAGGTAGCCTCTCATAGTTCTATTCTTGGGCTACTACCTTGTAGTTATAGTCATATACAAATCTTGGCCTACTCGGCCATATCACCAATGCAATCACATAAAAACTATGTACACAAACATTTATAATCATTTTATTTTCAACAACATTATAAAGCATGCATTTTTAATATCAAACTCGGCCTCATAGCCAATCTCATATTTATATTTCTTGGCCTCATAGCCACATGCATATAAAATCTATTTACAAGCCATTCATATTTATTTCAAATCCACAATAAATAAACTATTTCGTAATTCATAAAACAGTAAGTTTTATAAATTATTTGAATATTGTAAAACATGTAAAAAATAATCCACTCACTATTAAGGGAGGATCACCACTCCCACAATTACTCCTCGCATCCACTAGGTTCTACTATTGGATGTTCGGCGCCTAATATCACACGTATGTAATTTGATAAATCTTAATATTCCAATTAATTAACAATCATGTACTACATGCAATATTCATGAATAATATGTTCACAATTCATTAATTCGACACTTTTTATATTACGAGGCTATTTATCCGATTCCCAACAATGGAATCTTATGGTTAGAATTATTCCAAATTTTGCATTTATGCCTAAGATGAATTTACCTATTCTCAACAACATCCGACACGTATATGACGTCATAAATTTTCATTTGTCATAATTTTATTCAATTCTATATTTCCATCAAATATACAAATAATTATTTCAAACAATATTTAACACATACTCAACATCATATTCTTCTAATTATCACCATTCAACATAATTTCTATGTTTGCTATGAGAAAATCAACTTAATTTATGGATGAATAGTAAAATCTAAACTATAATTTGCTCTAAATCTTAAAATCAAACTTATAATGAGTAAATGGACTTACTAGTGACTTGTTCAAGCCCTTAGAAACCTCGATTTGCCGTTTAATCGAAAAACTCCAATTTTGATTCAAAATCCATTTTTCTTCTTCACTTATCCTCGCCTTTTCTAGCCCAAATGTCGTATCAGTGTGAAGATGAGAGGTCAGTGAATCATTTGGTGACGAAAATTTATAAGATAATCGAAAGAATTTTGAGAAATCAAAGAGAAATGAGATAAAGAGTAAGAGACGTTTTGGAAAGGAAGAGAAGGGAAGTTTGTGTGTTTTTTTGGAGAATGAGAATGAAAATAATTGTTGGTGTTTGTATATATATATAGGGTGAAAATACCAAAATATCCTTAAAATTTTTGAAATTTCCACAAAAAAATCCATTTTCACAGCGAATTGATTGACCTTTTTCTCCATCTGATCGACCAATGCTACAGTGCATGCTACAGTACATACTATAATACGTGTTACAGTACCGTTACAGTGTCATGTACAGTGTGCTACAGTCTCCCAAAATAGTCGATCGTTTTCTCCATTCGGTTGACCAGTTCTAACATAGCTACTGTTGGTTGACCGTGTTCTCCATCCGATCGACCGGTTGCTATAGTAACTCGATTTTCATTATTTGAAAATCTTGCGATTTAGTCCTTGAAACTTGCAGTTTGGTCCCTTTTTCAGTTTTTGAAAAATACAACTAAGTTCATATTAATTATTTCAATAAGCCAACTTAAGTTCTCCTAAGCTTCGTTAATATGTCAATTTATCTTAAACAATGCATGTGTGAACATTAATGTCATTAAATAACTATTTTACCCCTAGGTTCGAAAAACATGGTTTACAGAATGATTTGCATATATGACAGTGTTTTAATGCTCAAATAATATAAAATTAAGATGTGATGATGTGTAGTTATGGTGGTTTAATTGTATGGAATTATAGGGCAGTGAAGTTTCATGTTAAGAGTGCATATTTTGGTTGTTGAAAATTATGGACAATCCATAGTAAATTGGAAACATAATAAGTTCTGAACCTTTAATGATAGAATCGTAAAATTCTGTGATAACTAGACATATGAGGGAATAACATATTCAAAAATCAAGTTATTTCGTCAATAGATGAGTTCCTAGAAAATTTTAGAAACTGGCTGCTCTGTTATGATCCGAACACTATCTCGTTTCTACGTAGTGCATAATGATTGGTTTATAACTCAAGCATTAGGATTTGAAATTAGAATTCATAAAATGCCATGGAAACTAGACTTATAAGAGAAAATTCTATCAAAATTTAGCTTAAGATCATTTCTTAATTGAGTACAGTGGAAATTTAAATTCATCCTCTGTTCAGTAAAATATTACCTAGAGTAATTGAAATTGAATTTGAGGATTTTCGACTTAGGAAATTTCAATTCGAACTCCTTAGTGATCCAAAACATCTTAATTTCTTATTGGGGTGTAGTGTTTATGCATAATATGTTTATTCATTTATGAGATAAGCATATTACATTATAAATTCTAACGAAAACTGCTTATTATAGAGCATCATCCTGAGCACCCATCGACCACTCTTTGATTCGGATTGGCCAGACCTTAATCAGTGAGTAGATGGTTATTTCTCATAAAATCATTTGAACTTAATGTTTGAAATACATGTGTTGAAAACTAAATTAAATTCTTTAAATTTGCTTTTGTTATTGGTTTATGGAATTATGATTATTATAGATATTGTGAATATTTTTCGAGAGTGTTGATGATATGAAGAGTTATTGTGAATTTATGAATTTGTGATTTGGGTTGTGTTATTTGAGAAAGCATATTAAAATTATTTGTGGATTTTATAGAAATGATTTGTTTGATGAAGTGAAAGTGTGACTATGAAATCGTTTTATGATTTGATTTTGAGAATTATTGGATTACTTTCATTGCTGAGGACCATGTGCACATGTGTAGTTACAAAATCGGGACCAGGGGACGGCGATACATAATGCCCTAGATTCCTTTGCCTCAGATGTCACATTCCTGAAAGCAGCGATAGTGACTTGGGGGATGACAATACAAAACGCCCCAAGGCATCATAAATTATAAAAAGGTGACTAGAGGGACGACGATACGTAACGTCCCTAGACATCAGAGATTTTAGATAGGTGTTTGGGGGGACGGCAATACGTAACACCCCTAAACACCATACTTTTCACCTAGTGACAAGTTTTTGTGATGATTCAATTTATAAAGGATTTTTTATTCAAAAAATTTTACAATTAAGCTTTTCTTTACATACAACAGATTTCATTTTACCTAACACTCATGTATTATTGTTTTATAGTAACCACTCACTAGGTCTTTCTAGACTCACACCTTCTTACTCTCCAGTTTTGTAGGATCCTATATCTGGTGAGCCATTTCATCATCTTTGGAGGTATAAGTTGAGAAGAGGATATACTGTCACACCTGTTACTTACTATCTGCAAATACATAAACACATATACTACATGCAACGTTATTCTTTATTTACACGGACTTAAACAATTCTAGTCCACAAAAATTTTTCTTTTTATATATATAAAAGTGTACATCTAATACAACCTATTGTAATACAAATAGAGTCTTAAGTACTATCTTACAAGTTTATACACAATACTTAGCTAATTTACAAATTACATATATCAAAATGAAACTATGAATACGCCTACATCCTCGCTTGCGTACTCGATCATCCTTATGTGCTAATCTGAAAAATAGATTTTTCCATAAACAGTGAGATAAACATCTCAGTAAGTAAATCATGCAAATGCAAACAAGTTCATTCAAAATTTCAAACATAAATATGGCGGCTTAGTCTATTAGTGTCACCTGCACCCACGGTGACCC
>JAXCLQ010067634.1:0-14800 GCA_035584115.1 Cedrela odorata | reverse complement strand
GTACGAGACCAGCTACTGTTTATATATACCTCGTTAGGCAAAGAAAGGAACTTGTTCTTTCCTCTTTAATAAAAAAAGAGAGATCTTTCTCAGACTAATTTACTACAAATTTCATTCAAAGAAAAAAAGTCACGAGCAATAATCTAGGCTCTCATTTCAGAAAAAAACAAACAAACAAACAAACAAACAAACGTTACCTAAGAAAACGAGCGAAACTATCAAAGCAACAGAAACCGCAGACTTCAAACAGAGAACATCCCGAACACAACTTACATATACACTATTCGTCTCCAAGATGCTACAGTAGACTACAGCCTTATGCATGTAACATGTACTAGTTTTTTCATTTTTTTTAAAGCTAAAAAAGGGTTTATATATATGTTTCACTTATTGACTTTTTAAATTAATTCCTAATCTTATTAGTAATTTATTTTTAAATTAAATATTATTTAATTAATATAATTAATTAAATAATATTATCCTAATCAAATTAAAAATTTAGAATTAAACATAAATATTTTGTATAATTATAATTTAACCCTAATAAATTCTAAAACTATTAAATAAACTCTTAAATATTATAAATTTAACAATTAAATTTTTAATCATTTATCTTCATAATTTAACATTAATTCATCTATACTTTTTAGTGTGTAACATATCATATATATATTTTTTATATTGACAATGGATATTAGTTATAAATTTCTTAAGTTTGGATAAATTAATCTAATTAATTTATTTTCAATAAACTTCAAAATTAAAAAATTAATTTTCATATATCAAAAGCAGCATCTAGCAATGCATCAAGACTCCTAATTAAGAAAAAATATTAAATTTAATAAAACTTATTCCATATTCGATTAGTGTATGATATAATCATTTCACCTCATACATATCCCACAAAAAATAATAGAGTATGAAAAATATTTACTTTATTAAATCATAGTTATTGAAATTTTTGATTAAAACTATTAATATAATTTTAGAATCTTTGAAACTCCTTTCAGAATTTGTCATAGCCATGGACTTATATTATCACTTATGTCAAAATAGCGCCACTTGAGATATAAACTTTATGTTATTCAAAGCGGTGAATTCTTTTTTGATCTCTCACAACCTTGGTATACTTTTTATATTACCCAGTCATTACCCTATGCGCAATCTCGTTATGAATGATGAATGTGTAACAAGTATCCATATGTTAAACTAAGTAAATACATTCACTAGTAGTTTATGATATTAGCTACCTTCATTCTCTAAGAAAACAAACATAACATATGTCGATCTAATCTGAAATTTTCAATGTTCTAGTGTTAATAATCCTACGAACGAAAACATTTAAAAATGATGGGATCTTATAAATTAAAGTTAAGTTAATTCCTCTAATTATCATTTTAAGAACTTTATATTTAAGCAGTTAACATTGTTAAAATTTATAAATAAATTATCAATTTTATTAATTAATATAATAATATATAATTACATATTTATTCCTATTAGATCTAGGGGATATAACCAATAAAAGAACCCTAGCTTAATTAAGTTTTAAAACCTCAATGACAGGAAGATTCTCAACCGGTTAAGAAAACTTATATGGAAACAACCCATTTGCATATTTCCCATCTTATTCTTGCTCTGCTATGTATATAATTGTCAACTCTCGATAGTTTTTTATTGTGTCTGAATTTGATTTCGTGAACTGACTTAGAATTTTTCAAAAATATGACTGTATGTATCGATAGGCTCTTAGATACATTTCCTGGAATTTAGATGAACATTTTCTTGTTGGCTAACATACATAAATTATGTATACGTAGGGTGAAGCTACGCAATGTGACATGAGATGCCGTGGGGTAGCTTTGTCAACTTTGAAAATTTAAAGTCGATGGATTATTCCGTGAAGTACTATATTTTAATCATTTATGAGGGTTGATCTACATAATTCATCTTTAACAAATTATATATATACCGAGTTGAGTAGCTTTTATTCACATGCATTAACAACTAAACATATCTACCTATATATATATATATGTGTGTGTGTGTGTATAGGTAATCTTTCATTTTCATTGATGAGTAAGCTCGCTCTTTGCAAGTGACGATACTTAATTTATCATATCATGCGTCATTATAGAAAATTATTTTCATTTGAATATCTGGCGTCGTTGATGGTTTCTGTATCCGGAGAATTAAACAAAATTTAATCTTGTAGTAATTACTGACGTAATTAAGAGTTAAATTATATAGACTCTTAATTTACAATTAATGATGTACTTGTGCTTCATTTTCCTCTTCCTGAGAAAATAATGCTAGAAAAAACCCTATTGTTAGTGAGAAGGTATATCTTCTTCCTTCTGGCAATTCAATGGATAGTAAATAAAGACAAAAATAAAATTATATAAATATAAATTAAATTTATCACTTCAAACAATTTACTAACGTTGCCCCCTTATGATTTGGTCTAGTATTTTATTAGTTAAACTTTACTTAATTTGATAATTTTATTTTAATCCTAGCTGAACCCACCCCAATGTAAGAATTCATTTTATTTTATGAATTGCCGTTGTTCAAATTTTTACCTAATTTGAACGGTTTATTTTGATATTGAAGAAGGTTTGAATCCCTTTCCTTGATATTGAAGGGGTGATAATTGATTTCCAAAAATCATCTAAAGAATAATATGCATAAAAACTATTAAAAAATTAAAATTAATTTTTTTGGGTTCATTTATTTTAAATTTATTTTTTATTAGAAAACTCAAATATCACTAAAATATATATTAGAGTTTATAAATATGTTACAAAAATAAAGATAGTCAGTCAGTTCAATTGTCACTCCTCTGACCTTAAATGAAGGGGTTTAAGTTCTTTTTTACCCAAATTTTAAACCATCGGAAGTAAAATTGCCAAATTATGTAAAAATTTGAAGGACAAAGAGACCTTGAGGTATTTTATAAAATATAAAGAGGTGTTGAAAACAAATTCTTAACCATATAGTATTACTTTCACCATATATCTTTGGATTCTTAAAAGTTAATTAAGAATAAAAAAGATTAGTAGAGTAGAGGATCTCACTCCAATAAAAATATGCAATTTTTACTAAAAATTTTGTTAAACAATCAAATAATCAATAAAGTTTTTATTAAAATTCTATTTATAATAGATTAATTTAAAGGAACTCTACTTGAAAAAATTATTTAATAAAATATTATTAATTTAATTAAAAAAAAGTCATCTGATAAGATTATTTTACAAACTCTTACATACAACTAATGTGTTAATGTTATATGATTACCACACATCTCATATGCTTTATTTTTTTTATAAAAAAATTTGTCAATTCCATAAAAATGTAGAACATATGACAATAATATAAAATTACTACATCAATTTGTATATATGAGTTTATATATAAAAAAAAAATTAAAATTAAAAGACCTAACAACACTCATATGTCCAATGAGGTGAAAAAAATCCTCAAATACCTTTATTGATCATAGACATTTTTAACCAAACACAACTCAACTTATACATTTTTATCTTTATAACTCATTTTTGCACTCCATATATGTACTTCTTGTTGAGAAACGGTTCCCACTAGCCAGAAGCAACAACTGTTATACAGTTATATGAAAAAACTTTCGGAAGATTGTAAGTGTAAATTATGCAAGCTTTGAAATTTTTAACAAATTTAAACAAAAATAATAATAAGGATATATAAATTATAACCGACGTTGTAATCGGGAAAAACAAAACATCTCTAGTTACCTTCAAGCGTATCCACATGCTGCTTTGTTGATGATATTATTAGTTTATATATTGAGAGACTTGATTAAGATTGATTACAAGAGAAAATAATTTTCTCTCTTTTCTCTCTTCTTTTCTTTATTCTTTTTCTTTCTTATTTTTCTTAGAAAATGCCAAGGAAAATCTTTCTTCCTCTCTTCCTTAAAAATTGCCGTAGCTTCTTCTTATTTCATCCTTTTCATTTCTTTGTTTCATTCTTACACGTGTATCAAAATACATAAATGAAAGAAAACTTGTCAATTTTTCATTGGTGGATTCCAAAATCAATAAATTTAATTCATTCATTAAAGTTTTTGATTTTATCAAATTACTTAACAATTAAGTAATAATAAATATTAATTCTAAAATCAACAACTTAGGTGTTAAAATTATTACCATTGATTTTCATTATTATGGATAAACATTAACAAGATTTTGATATTTGGTCACTTTATATGATGTCATTTGTCAATTAAGTATTTAATTAAATATTTTAAAAATATTTAATTCATAAATATTAAGTGTCATAATCTAAATATATTACCAGCATATGATAGAATCCACTATCACTTTAAGCCTTGAGATGTCTACCTAAAGTATACACTATTCTCATATGCAAATAAATATATATGACAGTTTGATTCTGAAATTTTCTGGGAATTCATCTCTTGACGAAATGACTTAATTTTTTATTAAGTTATTCCTTATTATGTCTAGTTTCTGTGGATTTTTACTAATCTTAATTTCAAATCCTAATACTCGAGTTATACCCAAATTATTACATGCTGTGCAAGAACAATGCAGTGCCTAGTGTCAAAATAGGGTAACCAACTTCCGAATTTTACCGGAGATTCATCCCTACATAAAATGATATGGTTTTTGACTATATTATTCCCTTATATGTCTACTTTTTTATAGCAGGGCAACAATGTTACTAAAATTTAGGGGAACTCACCCTTTCACAAAAAATTCTGATTTTTAACTATGTTGATCATTATCGTATTTAATTTCCATAGAATTTTACGATTTGTTAATTAGATATCTAAAATTTATCTTATAAGCAAAACACTGAACCTAGGTTAGAAATTCCAACAAGCAGAACACTACCCATACCTATCAAGTTTCAGCCCTATAACTTAACCACCATTTCTTTGCATCATTAACACTTCAATTTCACACTTCTCATGCATAAAACACAACCAAAAATACTGCCATTTATCAACATAATCCCTGCAATCTATCAACATTAAACATTTCCAACAATTTTTCCACAGTCAACTAATTTCATACTTTACCACACAAACATTACAACTCAATTCATTAATTTTTTAGAGACCATAATGATTTGAAAAGTTTCCTTACCTCATTTGAAGCCAATTTGCCCTTCTTGTTTCTCCTCTTCTTTTCCCTTATCTTTTTCTTCTTCTTCCTTTCTCCCTTTCTTCTCTTTTCTTCTTGTGCTTTTTCTTTTAAATCTAGATTTTGCTAGATATGTATAGAAAAATCTAAAATGGGCCTCCATTTTATAAATTTAAGGGCTTGGATTTTGAGCTTAGATTTGGGCTTAAATTTGTGCTTGGAGTTGGGCTTGATAATAGTTTCGAGCCATAAGATTTGATTTTTGGATTATTGTCCCATATTTATAACAATTTATATTCTTTTCCCCCACTTATTATGAATTAGCACATTGGTCCCTTAAATTTTAAAAACTTTTCATTCTAGTCACCGATATCTTATGGTAATTATTATAGAAAAATTTCGAGCCATTACACAAGTATTTATTTGATTTACAATAACATTTATTAAATATTAATAAATAAATTTATTTATTTATTAATATATAAATCAAACAATATATCAATCAGTCTCTCATATATCCGTAAATTATATTTACGGTATTAATAAACTATTAGAACATTTCTCGAACTTACAAATGTTAACACGTTATTATCAGAAAATTTATTTTTTTACTTTTTAAAGAATAAAATTGCATTCCGATCAATTTATCAAAGCAATTTAATTTTCATCAATACAAAACATTATTAACTAGTTTAATGATATTTATTTTATCTATTGTCAACTTACCAGTTAATGTGTGTAGGTTCACTGTAAACTGGACATGAGCCAATATGATTTCTTTCGCATCACTTGAGTACAACTCATTGTAACTGAAGTTCCCAATAATCATGGGTAACCTCTAGTAAGATAGCATGACCTCAATAATATAGAAAATATATTTACAAACTCTTACATACAACTGATGTGTCAGTGTTATATGATTACCACACATCTCATATGATTTTCTTTTTTTTATATAAAAATTTGTCAATTCCATAAAAATATAGAACATGTGACAATAATATAATATTACTACATCAATTTGTACATATGGGTCTTGTTAAGTTTTGATTTCCACTCAAACAAGAACAAGCTAATAGCTTAAAGCAAGAAAGTAAAAGAAAAACAAGAGCGCAGAAGCATGAACAGAGAAAAATGAAAAACAAAGAAAAATGAAAAACAGAGAAAAAGCTTCAGACTCTTTATTTTGTCATTACTTTTTACAATCTACATATCATCAGCCTTATATTAGTTATTAGCTTGCTATATGTACCAATGGATAATCAGCTACCTAACTAATTATTGCCAAGTCAGCATAACCAATGCTAACTAACTTAACAAAATCTTAACGGTTGAAATTAGATTTATTTTACAAATCTTCACCTTAAATCTAGATTTCTAGTAACAGATACAACTTCTTCTCTTTTTTAGGATATGAACTGTTATCGTCTCTTTCCTTATACATTGGTAGAATTCATACCAGTTTCACATATCAGCAACTTTAAGCATCGAAACTTTCTAAATTAAGCAAGTTTAGACAGTGATTAAACTTTGTAGAAAGAACTATTTTCGTGAGAATGTCAGCAGTATTCACTTTGAGTAACTTGATTCTCCCACTTGGAATCTCATCCTTGATAAAGTGCCATATAACATCAATGTGTTTTGTCCTCTCATGAAACACCTGACGTTTAGCCAATTGAATTACACTTTAGCTATCATAATAGATGGTAACAAATTCTTGATGAATTCTCAATTCTAAAACAAAACCTTTTCGCCATAAAGCTTCTTTAATCAATTCTGTAGCTGCCATATACCTAGCCTCTGTTGTTGACAAAGCGACAACATGCTACAAGGATGATTTTTAGCTAACTACATATCCACATAAAGCAAACACAAAACCAGTTTGAGACCTTCTTTTGTCTTGATTAGTGGTATAATCAGACTCTACAAATCCCATAACATCACTTTGATCATTGCTCCCCTTTTCATAAACTAGATTGCATTCAATGCTTCATTTTATGTATCTCATAATCCACTTGACAGCATACCAATGTTCCTTCCTTGGATCTCTCATAAATCCACTAACCACACTCACTGAATGTGCAAGATCAGGTCTTGAACAAACCATGATATAAATTAAACTATCAACTGTACTTGCATATGGTATTTTGTCCATCAGAATCTTCTCAACAATTGTTGTAAAATTTTGTCCTGTTGATAACTTAAAATGAGGTGCAAAAGGAGCAATAACAGGCTTTGCATCCTTCATTCCAAACTTATCTAGCATTCTGAACAGGTATTTCTACTAAGATAGTGTGAGCCTCTTCTGGTTTTGCTCTCTACTAATTTCAATCCCAAGGATTTTCTTAGTTGGTCCCAAATCCTTCATGTCAAATTCTAAACTTAACTCCTCCTTTAACTAATTGATTCTACTTAAACTTTACATTCAATCAACATGTCATCAACATATATTAACGTATATATCATCTTTTTTTGTCCAACCTATTTGAAATGCACACAACAATCATGCAAACTTCTAGTATAACCCTTTTTATGCATAAAATCATCAAACCTCATATTCCACTATCTAGGTGATTGTTTAACTCCATAAAGAGATTTTTCCAGCTTGCAGACCATATGTTCTTTCCCTTTCACTATGAAACCTTCAGGTTGGGTCATATATATCTCCTCTTCAAGTCTTCCATGTAAAAAGACAGTTCTTACATCCATTTGCACCAATTCTAGGTTCAGAACAATAACTAAAGTAAGAAGAATTCTAATAGAAGTATGCCTCATAATTGGTGAGAGTATTTCATTGAAATCAACCCTCTTTCTTTGAGTAAACTCCTTAGCTACAAGTCTAGCCTTGTACCTTGTAGTATTTAAACCTGATTCATCTATTTTTCTTTTAAAGATCCACTTGCTCCATACTATTCTTCTGCCTTCCGGTTTAACAACCAGCTTCCAAGTCTTATTTTTGTTCAGAGAATGCATCTCCTCTTCCATGGCTGCAAGCCATTTATCTGAGCCTTTATCCTTCAAAACTTCTGTTATTGATACAGGTTTTGAATTTTCTAGATTTCACCCACAGATAAGGCATATGTTATGAGATCAGTATAGCCATATCGTTGAGGAGATTTAATTTATCTTATTTCCCTGTCTCTAACCAGATTATAATCAGTAGAGTTTTGAGAATTTGATACTTCATTTTTTGGTATTTGTTGTGTATGATTATGTTCCTTTTCTTTACTCTTCTTTGGTTGTAACTCCACCTCAAATTGAATTTGAGTCTTCTTATCAGTTTCTTCATCAGCTCTAGTTGTTATCCTCTTTTTTGTCAATTCTTCTTCATGGAATAAGACATCTCTACTTATGATGCACTTCCCATTTAAACCATTGTAGCATTACAGCTTGTATCTTTTAACACCTTCAGGATAGTTAATGAACACCCCTTTTATTGCTCTAGGATCCAATTTCTCTTATTTTGTATATGTAAATGCAGTACACCCGAAAATCCTTAGATGATTTAGGCTTGATGGCTTGCCTGACCAAACTTCCTCAAAAGTCTTAAATGTAATAGTTGAAGTGGGACTTTTGTTCACCAAGTATGCTTCTGTTGACACAAATTTTGCCCAGAACATCTTTGATGAACCTGCACTCATAAGCATGCATCTAACCATTTCCATAAGTGTTATATTTATCCTATCTACCAGTCCATTTTGTTGAGGTATATATCTCACAGTTCTATGTCTTTCAATGCCATTCCTTTTACAGAAATCATTAAAGAAACTATTGCAAAATTACATGCCATTATTAGTTCTCAGCACCCTTATTTTGTTGTTCGTCTTATTCTCAATCAAAACCTTCCATTCTTTAAACCTTAAAAAGGCTTGTCCCTTTTGTTTCAATATGAATAGTCAAACCTTCCTCAAGTAATCATCTATAATAGATATGAAATACTTAGCACACCACCTAATGAAGTCACCTAAGATAGACCCCAAATATCTGAGTGTAGGCAATCTAAAATTTCCTTAGTTTTGTGCATTCAAGTACCAAACTTAAGTCTATGATGCTTGCCAAGAACACATGTTTCACATAATTTTAGTTCCTCCAGTGCATTATCTCCTAAAAGACCTTATTTCTTGAGTTCAACAATTTCTTTTTTCCTAAGATGTCCTATTCTTTAATGCCATAACATAGCTTTATCAGGAGTTTTAACCATCATAATTTTAGCTTCCTAGTCACTGCATTTCCATTCAAAACATACAAGCCACTTTTCTTTGTTCCTTTCATTAACATTAAAGATCCTTTAACAACTTTCAAGACTCTATTTTCAACTTTAATCATACACCCCATTTCATCAAGCATTCCCAAAGAGAATAGATTTCTCTTTAATTCAGGTATAAATCTTACATTTTTTAATTCTTTACATGCTCCTTCATGTAAATTCAGCCTAATGCTTCATATTCCTTTTACATCACATATTATGTCATTTCCCATTACTACTTTGCCTCTAATAATCAGATTCAATTCTGAAAACAAATTTTTATGTAGACACATGTGAAAGGTGCATTATAAATCAAGAATCCAGTCACCTTTTACTTTCTCTTTTGTTGCCACCAGCAGGAAAGCATATCTGAAATCTTCATCTATAACAAATGCAGTCTCAGGTTGTTTATAGGAACCTTTATCCTTCTTCTAACTCTTCCTTTCAGAGTAGTCTTTCTTGAAGTGACATTCTTTGTGGCAATGAAAGCATTTTAGCTTCTTGCCCTTTGATTTCTTTATTGCCTTTCCATTCTTTCTTTTCAAATCTTTCTCTTGCTGTTAGTCCCTCACCAGAATCGTTCAAATATGCTCTTTTACTTAATTATTTAGAACTCAAAGCATACTTCACATCATCTATTGAGACAGTGTCCCTTCCATACAATAAGGTTTCCATAAAGTGTTCATAACTAGGTGGTAAAGAAGTCAAGACTATCAGTGCTTGGTCTTCATCTTCAAACTTTATCTCTATGGTCTCAAGATCAAGAATAATTTTGTTAAATCTATCCAGATGCTCCTTTACTGATCCACCTTCTTCTAAGTTAAAGGCATAAAATTACTTCTTCAAATACAGATGATGAGCAAGTGATTTTATCATATATCTTGAATCCAGGTTGTTCCAGAGTCTCATAACATTAGTCTCCTTTGACATTTCGCAAAGAACACCATCACCCAAACACAAGACTATCGTACTGTGAGCTTTCTTTAAGATCTCCTTTTTCTCGAGCTCTTAAAGGTGTGCTAACATGTTATTCTCTTCAAGCAAAGCTTTTTCCAATCCTTCATGCACCAAGAAAGCCCTCATTTTCAGCTTGGAGAGATTAAACTCATTATCGTTCATAAATTTCTCAATTGAGAATTTTGAAGAGCCTATTAATGATTGCCCGATTCCAGCTTTGATACCAATTGTTAAGTTTTGATTTCCACTCAAGCGAGAACAAGCTAATAGCTTAAAGCAAGAAAGTAAAAGAAAAACAAGAACGCAGAAGCATGAACAAAGAAAAATGAAAAACAGAGAAAAAGCTTTAGACTCTTTATTTCGTCGTTACTTTTTACAATCTACAAATCATCAGACTTATATTAGTTATCAGCTTGTTACATGTACCAATGGACAATCAGCTACCTAACTAATTATTGCCAAGTCAGCATAACCAATGCTAACTAACTCAACTTAATCTTGACGGCTGAAAACAAATTTACTTTACAGATTTATATAAAAAAAATTAAAATTAAAAGACGTAAGAACACTCATATGTCCAATGAGGTGAAAAAAATCCTCATATACCTTTGTTGATCATAGACATTTTTAACCAAACACAACTCCACTTATACTTTTTTTTTTCTTTACAACTCATTTTTGCACTCCATATATATACTTCTGAGTTCCAATTTTTATTGCTTTAAACTGAACTTAGAAAGAAAATAAAATAAACAAGGCTCATGTAATCTTACACGACGATCTTGTAACCCTACATTTACTGTGCCCTTACACGATGGTATAGTGTAATCTTACAGAACTGTTGTGTATATAAGATCTTGTACGCCATTTGAAAATATAATCATAAACACATATTTCGATCATTCAAAGTTTTAAAGAAGTTTTAATAATTATGTTTGAGTCATAAATATACAAAAATATAAAGGTAAATTTTCACAAGCTGGAAATAGAAATATATATCATTATATTTATTTATTGATGAGCCCTTGCATACACGATCCTCCACATGGAGTTTCCATCGTATAGGTAAGACTGCAGCCAAGATTGTTTGAGTTAAGAATATTAATCACAATAAATAAAACAAAACTACAAATATAAACTAATTTTAAGTACAATTGACATGTTGTTAATCTATTATTATCATATTGCTTTTTATGAATTTATTTATTAAACAAAGTTTTCATAATTATCATTGGTTTGTACGTATAGTATTAATATAAGGTGAAAAGTCCCTATTTTGTTATATAAATTTATATTCAATATATATATAGACCATTGAATTAAGGCATTTTTAATGATTAAGCTTAAATCTCATGTGTGTTTGGGAGGACTTTTGTCTTCAAAGAAAAAACTTTTTTGGTTTGGTTTTTTGTAGTGGAAGTAAAAAGTTAACGAATCTATTCCCTTTACGTTAATATCGAATGTTTTTTTTTAATTTATATTTATATATGGGATGGGATATAAAATAAAGTGTATACAAACCTTAAAAAATATTTATTAGTTATAATACAATAATTATGTATTAATTATATATGTTAAATTTAATTTTAATTATTAAAAATATACTGACTGCCTAAATATTATATCAAAATTTATATAAAAACTTTGGTGTTAAGAATATTGCCTTTATTATATAGTATGAAAAATAATCAACAAAATATAAAATTGTTAGGCTTTTGAATTACCAAAGTGGTGGCTGTTGTTGTGTCACATAATACTACAACCAGCAGCAGCAGCAGTCGTTACAATAGTATATCCAGTCGATCCAATTGCACTTGCTATATTCATTGCGTCTAATATCTTTGACGCCAAGTTTTCCTAAGAACAGAAATTCAGAGCAAATATATATTTTTCTAAATCCCAAATAAATTTTTAGCTTAATTATGTTGTTGAGGAGTTCAATTAAATATAATGAATACGAGTTTTATTTTATTTTATAAATAAAAATAAAAAAAGTTAAAAAATAATGTTTAACATTTGAATATAATTTTTTCTTTTTTAAAATAAATTTATTACAATTACTTTATTATATATAAATGTTTTATAATTTTTGAAAGTTATGTTCAGAAGATAATTCAAATGCTTTCTTAAGTGTTAATTAAATTCCATTATTCTATCTAATAGCCGCTTAAAAATCATACAAATTATTGTAATTCATCAACTATATATATATATATATATATATAATATACACATGAGTATTTTATAAACTTACCTTAAAAATTTAAACCTGAAAAGTTAAGTGTATATAATTTAAAAAATCACACACATATATATATAATTTAAAATTTTTAAATGATAACATATTTTTTTCTTCTCTCTTTCAACCAAAAGAAAAAACATGAACTAAAAAATTTCACTCTGAGCTCAAGTTTCTTACATCTAGAAGATCACCATAATTCTCTCATGTAACTGTGCAAAGAGTAGTTATCCAAGAACTGATCGTTGTGGCAATGGCTAACCTTTCGTCCTCGATAACAAAGCATTCAAAGATTAAAACAACTTTCAAAACTATCAAAGCATGTAACACACGTAAAATATATGCCATGTGTTACAGACCGATTTTCTCTTTGTCTAAATTTAGGTCCATGCGACACTTACTAGAATATTCGAATTAGCAAGTCAGTTTAAACGAGTTTGCACGCAGTAAACTCAAATAGGTTGATGGTCTACAAAAATAAATTAGCAATAAAAAATAATCAAAAACAAATAACTATCGTATTGCAACACAATTCAAGGCAACATCGATAAAATACGCAACAAATATAGAAGCAATTAATGAGCGTGCAACCATTGAATAAACAAGCATCACTATATATCGGGACAACGGGCAAACAAAATCGAATAATCAATGCAAGTAGCACATTTTTATTTATCTAAGGGCGAAGAAGTACATAGTAATGCCCCCGAAGTACCTAACCATCCTCTAAAGAGATTTTTGAGATATTGCAGGAATGACAAGAGGAGATATAACATATGTATGAGCTGTCAAACCCCTAAAATTCTAAATAAAATAAATATTCCAAGCCACAAAAGTGCCTCTTCGACTTGCGGCTATGAGCTTACTAGCTGGCCTTAAACGAGCAAAGAAGAGCAAATGCCGGTGGCACTTACTTACATCATGCAACCATTTTTTGCACCTACACACGAAATATAATTAGTTGCCATATAATACATGGTGACAACCTCCCAGAAATCGAGGCTGCCGTCGCCATTCTGGTCTAGTTCAACGAAATGATCGGGAAGATTTTGTTATGAACTCAGCTTGGCTTACCTTGCCATCTTTATCAGTATCCATTGAACTGAAGTAGTTCTTTGCGAAGTTCTTAACTTCTTCACTCGAATTGTCGTAGTATAATATTGCAGCTTCACGGAACTCCTCCATTGTTTCAGAGGCAGTACTGAAACTGATTAATTTTCAGAGATAGTGCAAAATATGCAGCCCTATTGAGTTACTTAAATTAAGATTCAATAAATTGACAGGACAAGTTGATAATTAATTAGAAGTGGGAGTCTAAGACTTGACTTTCGAATCTGTCAGGAAAAAAATGATTAAAGATAAATTTAGGCATCAGAAAAATTTCTGTTGTCCCCGAGGAATATAATCTAATACTCCACTAGCATTGTTGTAGTATATAATATAGCAGCTAGTTACAGTTTGTACTGCTAATTTTGGGAGATAATCTTACTCTTAAACATTGTTAAGTGTCTTTAATTATATATAATAATCATTTTGGACAAGTTGGCCTAACAACTTGGAGTAATTAGTTTTCTTGTTAATTTCCGGCCAAGTCTCTAATATATAAACTAAGCCAAATATTAAGATATATAATAATAATAATGTTGCGTATCAGTCTGTAAGTTGCAACCAATAACTTACTTCATCCTCGTATTGCAATATTTATATCACTATTTTTCAACTAACCACTAAACTGAATTCATCAAGTTTTGAAAGTAGCAGCTGCCTACTGGCTAATATATATATGAATATGAGAGAAGATTATACTACAGGGAGATGCTAAAACAAAGAGAATTAATTCTATATAAGAATTAGTAATTAAAAAAAAAGGAGAAATTATCATAATCTTTAAATACTTAAATTATAAATTTTAGAACTTCAAAAACGATCGATATAGCCAATGAATCTAACTTAACCTTTAAAGCAGCAAGTTGATTTCCCTTTATTAGATGGGAAAACAAACAGAAAATTTGTCCATTTGACCAAAGACTCCGTCTATGTAAATGCTGGTTTAATGTTATTGTTAAAAAATTTTAAGCAACTTATTTTATAAAATCAATGGATAAACCATTGTGGTCAATGGTTTAACTTTGATTAACAATTTTTATTATGAATTAAACATGTATATCATGAATTAAAATTGTTATTACGGACACTGTCGAGTAAATCGAA
>JAXCLQ010067623.1:0-14800 GCA_035584115.1 Cedrela odorata | reverse complement strand
CCACAGCAGAAGAGGATCCCTAACTGGATTTCTCTGTGACTCAATAAAGTAGTAAAATAACTGCAATTCATCCAAATCTCCCACACCCACATATCTGAACACAATGAATCAATGGATAATCCATTTGTCATCACTGCTATTCCAGTTTCAAATGTAATTAAAGGAAACGTAGTCACAAATCACGAACTGAAAGTGAAACTCACCCAGTTTCCAGCTTAAATGGAAGTTTTCCAGGATAGCCTGGAAGAGTCTCTACAATTGACTGTGACACACAAACAGATGATAAAACCAGAAGAAGAAATGCATTGAAGCATGCCCAGAAAGCTGGTAATAGCAATGCTGTTTGGGTTTGGGCCATAATGAAAAAACATGAAAACTTATTTGGTGATTAAAATTGCTACGAAAGGAAATATATACTCAGCATTTTGGTTTGACTTTATCTACCTGGTTTATGAGTTGAATTAATACGAGAAAAGTTCAAATTTTTTATTTTGTCTTCTAACTGCAGGTCAGAGCTTGAAATGTTGGTAGATTATTATTGCTTGCTTGTGCTTCTATATGTATATTCTTGTTGTAGTGAACTAATCAAACAATGAAAATTAGTTTCTACTTGTAAAAATACAGCTAACTTTCCAATTATTTATCCTAGATTTGATTGCTTTGATGCCCCAGTTACATATTGATGCAAGTACTTGGCTGGTTCAGGCCTACTCACTGATTGCTCTGGTCAAGTAAGTACATTTTTTTTTTTCGCTGACAAACAAAAATTATTTCCATTGAATCATCAAAACAAAGCTTATTAGCCATATGTCTCCTTAATTAACCGTAACAACATAAAAATAATGGCAAAATATAAAACAAATCAAACATAAGAGTATTATAATCCAAATAAAACAACAATAAAGACTCTTAATCTTAGTTACTTGCTCTCAACTCTCTTACTAAACACAAGCCTCTGCCGTGAATGCCAGCTCCATTAACACGTGCCAAGCTTCTTCTGCGGTGGCCACAGCCCAATTTGGGCAATGGGCTGTGATTTAGACATTTTTTTTTCTTAGTCTTGGTGGTGTTGCTCCAATTAAACAGTAAAAATATACATTATGATTTGCTTGGTCAGTATTTATAAGGTAAAGCTCATAATACTTCAATTCTAAATGTACTCTTCGTCAACAAATTTGACTGGTAGTTTCGAACCTCAGAAATTATCAATCATAACTAGACTGGTAGCTTTGAACGTCAGAAACTATTAATCATTACTTCGACTTTCTGTTTCGTTCTTGATCCTCTGGACAACTAGATTAATATTTGACAAAACACTATTCACATATTACTCTTCTTTTTATTATTATGATTACTCTGGACAACTAGATTAATCTGAAACATCCTTCCTTGAATTGACTGAAGGTTGTTGTGTTTTCTTAAATTTATAGGGCTTTGACTAGATGTTCATGTTGTGATATTAGTGGCTTTTAAGTCATACATGTTATAAGATAAAAACACTAAATGTTAATTTTTAGTAAAAAAATTTGATATTATCAAACATTTTTTAGTTTTGTTTCTAAAATTAAGTGGGATCATTACAATACTAAACCGACCCTCATCATGGTTGTATTTTCGGGCAAATTTCAGCATAGCCTTATTATTTATTGTTAAATATCAAATTGTTTCTAAATTTTTTGGTAGGTCTACACTTCCCCGTCATCGGTACTCTTCATCCTTAAAATTATTTGATTTAAGAGGAAAATGGTAGTTGTGGAATGTTAATTTAATAAATAAAAAATAAAAAATTCATTCACGTTTTTACAATTTTACTGTTTTAAAATTTTAAATAAAATTATATGTATATATTTCTAAATTCTAATTCTCTCTATCATTTGTCACTTACCTTTTTTATTTGTCCAGCATCAAAATTTAAACCAAACAGCTAATCGACCCACACCATGAGACTCATGAAGCAAGAAGATAAAGGAAATCCAAGCTTCCAATTTTGCAAATCAAACCAACAACAAATCAACCCACATCAATCAAACCCATGAAGCAAGATGAAAAAAGGAGAGAAACAAGTTGTTTGATTTAAATATATGAGTAATGATACATATTTCAATCCTAAAATTTTTATCTTAAATAATATGACATTCATCGAATAAGAGATGAGACGGTGTTATAAATAATTTTAAAAATTTTAAAAATATATAATCTATTTGATGAATGACATATCATTTGTCCCATCATTTAAAATGAAAGATTAGAATATAACTTGTTTGGAAAAAAGTTTGGGGTACAAATAAAGTCTAATAGACTTTAGGCCCCTAAATGGATAATATAAAATCTAAAATAAAATCCTGTAAATGATAAAAATCATTAGAGTTTAGCTCGAATCTATGAGACACTAATCTACGGATAATAAGAACTTCAGATATAGTGAGAGACGAGACCTCTCAAGTTCAGATAAAAGGTTTCGGACTTAGGGCATCAACTATGACCTCCCCGGCTAAAAGGGTTTCGGGAGCAGCCTGGTAGAGGTCTTGGACACATGACACGGCTTAAAGCTATCTCAGGAAAAGGTCTCTGAGACCTCTCAGCAAGTTACGTATCAATAGAGGATTTATTTCTTTCCCTATTTCTTTCCCAATTTCTTTTCAGATCATTCTATAATAAGGATTCTTAGTCTGATAAAAATATTGTATAAGAAGGGTTTATTCTATAATAAGGATCCTTAACCTGGTAAATATACTCTACAAAAAAGGCTCAAGATCTCGCAACATCTGAAAAATCGATGCTTATAAAATTGAATTTTGGTGATGTTTGGAATTTCGATATGTCTGTGATTATTATTTCTAGATTCTGTAAAAATTCTACTAAATTTGAGAGACTTAACATAAAACGATATTATAAAAGGAAGTCAAGGACAGCCAGGTATGCATGAAATTTTTTGGACTAGAGATAATACAAAAATCTTTAATTTTAGAGTAAATATTATCTTTATACTATTCTTTTCTCAAACATCATAAAGCAAAACTCTGACTTAAGTATATGAAGGTTTTCGGCGAACCACCAACTTTTACCCCTTTTAAGTTTTATTGTAGTTTTAAAATAAACGACATTCAAGTAAGAGAAGAAGATTAACGCTAGTGCGCTGAGTCCTCAAAAGTATTTTTGCTGCATCAATATAATTTATGATACGTAGAATTATTCTTTCAATATAATATTTAAATAGTAAAATGGTCCTTTTAGCTTTGTTAAACAAGGTTATTGAGTTTTAACAGTTAATTTTGATCATTCAAAAGAAAAACAAAATGAGTAATGTTTTTGTTATCTAATATGCAAAGCTAGTTAAGTTATATTTCATCAAACATCAGGGACTTATATGAAATTCTCTTTTATGAACCATCCTTTTGCTATTTTTATTTAATGAAATTTCAATTTACATACCCTCCCACGGTTTGAGAATTGTACGTTAATTAATCACATACCAAACACCTAGCATCTCACTAGATTATTAACGGCAATATTGGGAATATCAAGACTGGAATATATTTTGAAAAAGATCAATAAAGATCAGATACTTATAATAGATTCATAATCAAAAGAGAATTGTATACAGCATTCCACATTTCTTCGTATATTTTTGTTTCTCCGGAATAAATTTGTGCTGTCAATGAATATGCGTGGCTTTAGAGGGGATAGTAGGAAAACCACCTGTCAATCATTGCAAGACATTCCCTAGGCCTGTATTCTGGAGCTGTATGGCCTCCTCCCTACAACAAATAAAAACCCAAAATTACACAATTAATTATACATTTAGCATCTTACTTTGTAAAATCTCATCAATTTATATATGTCGGAAAAATTAATAATCTGCTGGGAGGATTATTCTTGCCTTTACTGTAGCAAATGTCAAACAATAATTTTTCTGCGTATACTGCATCCAGTACCCTGCAACTTGGCCTTCGACAAACCATGGTTGCCAACCACTTCCAATCGTCAAATTTAATGATTTGATCCACTTTTCTGTGCCCACGTATGGAATTGTCAAGTCGAGATCGCCGCTGTGTTCAGTTAATAAGAAACTTTAGATGTGTTGAGAAGAAATAAAGCTGGAAGGAATATTGAGCATGATATATACTGAAACATACTTCTTGTTCATTCTGGCTATTGTTTCTTTTCATATATGGTCGGTCAGAAATACGACAAAAAATTTTAAGAAAATTGTTAATTGAGCTACTCTTAATGCAAAAGTTTAAACTATCAAAAAAGGGCTCAATGTCAGTACCACATCAAGTTTAAAATGTGATTCGATTTTAAGGTTTATCATATGAGATCATGTGAACGAGTGTGAGATGGATATGAATTTAATATGATATAGACATGGGTAAGACCATAATTGAGTGTGACAAAAATTGATTGCTATAAGTGAGTGTTAGCATGTTTAGGGACTTTTATCTGTAATTTAAAGTAAAATTCACAAATAATTGTTATGTAAATAAAAAACTTAATCTTCCATTGTATATATAGGTAACTTTGCCAATCATATAAGCACAATAATAAAAATAAAAATAAAATAAATAATATATAGATTTAGGTAAAAAAAATTAAATTAATTAAAATAAAAAATTACTGGTAAAGTAAAATAATTCACTATAAAAAATAGAATTACAACTTCTCTCTAAATGTAATGAGAGTACAATTATAGAATCATCTTTAAAGTATTAAAAATACACTCAAATAGAATACTTTAGTATTTTGTCTTTAAAACAAATTGAGAAGTTGAGAGATTTAGAGAATTCAAAAAGGATGAACAAATGGAGTAAGAATGTCTTCTATTTATAAGCAATTTATGGTCAATCAATATTGACCAATGCATGTGAAAACTCCTCCAATTGTCAAGTCGGCAATTTTAAAAATTAATTTTCAAAGTCAAACCACCAACTTTAAAAATGTCCACTTATATAAAACATTTTCAAAGTCAAGTCTTCAACTTACCTAAGTGCAATATTCTCCCACTTGGACACTTGATTGAAAATCAATCATGTCTCTACATCAACCTTTTTACCTTGTTATTCTATGCCATTTCCTTTTATGCTAAGTCCAAGAGAATTGACATCATTTGAATTTGTAAGTATTGATTGATTTAGTTAAAATATTTGCTAGATTATCCTTAATATGTATTTTCTTTATGTATACACTTCTATTCTCCATCACTTTTCGAACAAAATGGTATTGAATACCTATGTGTTTTGTTTTGGAATGAAATGCTAGATTTCTTACAATGTGCAAGACATTCTGGCCATCACAAAATAAATTCATTTTTTCCTGTTTGTACCCAAGTTCTTCCATGAGCCTTCTAACCCAAATTTTTTCCTTGCATGCTTGTGTAGCTGCCGTGTATTCTGCTTCTGTTATAGATAATGCTACCACCCTTGATGAGAAACCCCCTTGAACACGAAACCAAAGAAACCTCATGAAGAGAACTAAGTCTAAGAACCTCGAATCGTGATTTTTGTAAGAACAAAATCCTTTTAAGATCTACACAAACCCCCAAGGAACCTGCCCTTGAAAACTCTTATAGATCTTTATAGTCTTTTGCTAGCAAGAATGCCACAAAGAACGCCACAAAGGTCGTCACTCCTTTGATAAGTTATTTGTTCAATCACTGAACAAGAAGAATCATTCTTCTCACAACAAATGAATTTGCTTAAAAACATGGGTTTTTTTTTTAATTAATGACATATAATATATTTAAATAGTTTTTTTTCATAAGAAACCTAATAAGATGCAAAGACTAAAATAACTCTTAAGAAAAAAAAAACTAATTTCGTGCATGGACTTTAGAAAATAATATTAAAGTTCATTTCATGACACAAAAACATAAAATAACTTAAAATATAAAACATAGATCGGGTTTTTTCTCATAGCTGGGCTTGGTATTCTAATATTTGGGTCAAATGAATCAGTCTAGGACCTTCATTTATGAAGTCCATATGTTACATGTTTGCTCCTCCCGTCTGATTAGTACATTTGACCATCATGTGCTGGGTTAGGCCTACCATTGCCTCTTTAATCTTCTTTGCTCTTTGTCTTGTAATAGGCCCAACTGGAACATGTAATGGATCACTCATTTTGACCGTATCTCCTTCCTCCTTAGGTTCTTCTTGTGCTATCTTGATCACATCACCCCTTTATAATTTTAAAATCCAGCTCATAGCTCCTCCTACAAGTGTAAACACATAACTTCTAGTGGATTTCCTTTTATCAAGGTCACCTACATAATTTGAGTTTACATAACATTTGACAATACATTATGATCCTTCATAACATAAAGCAACATCTGAGGTTCTCTTGACATATCTCAGGATCTTTTTTACAGCATTCTAATGATCTCTATCATGATTCACCATAAATCGACTGACTGCTCCCACTGTTTATGCAATATCTAGTCTTGTACATATCATAGTGAACATTAAGCTTCTAGCTGCTAATACATACAGTACTTGAGACATTTCTATCCTCTCTACTTCATTGTTATGACACATTATTGAGGAAAATTTATATTTCACAAAAAGAGGGGTAGAAATTGGCTTACAATCTTGCATATTGTGGCATCCTAATATTTTCCTTAAATAATTTTTCTAGGAAAATCAAATCTTCTTGTCTTTTCTATCTCGGTGAATCTGCATCCTTAGAATCTTATTTGCTAGTCCTAAATCTTTCATATCAAACTCTCTAGCTAATTGTGCCTTTAATTCTTGGACTCAATCTTTGTTGGGGCCTGCTATCAACATGTCGTTCATATACAATAGTAAAATGGTGAAATCATTATTATCAAACCTTTTGAAATATGCAAAATGGTCATAATTCAATCTGTTGTATATAAAGCTAATGATGAACAAATCAAATCTCTTATACAAATACCCCGGCTTCTGCTTGAGACCGTACAAAGATTTAGTTAACCTACAAAACAAGTTTTCTTTATCATTTTCTTCAATATCCTCTAGCTGGAGCATATAAATTTCTTATTCAATTTCTTCATAAAGAAATGCAGTTTTTACATTTAGTTGATCTAAATATAAGTCAAATGTAGCACGTATAACTAAGACTATTCTGATTGTAATAAGTCACACAATAGGTGAAAATATCTTATCAAAATCAATGCTTTCTTTTTTAACATACCCTTTAACCATCAATCTTGCACGATACCGCTCCACTTGATCATCGCTACTCCGCTTGATCTTGTAGTCCTATTTGTTTCCAATGGCTTTCTTTTCATGCGGTAATGACACAAAATCCCAAGTCTTCTTCTTATGAAGAGCTTCAATTTCTTCTTGCATTGTTGTTATCCACAAATGTGCATCTGAGTTACTTATTGCCTTTTAGAAAGTTAATGGCTCCCCATCTTCTGTTAAAAGATAATATGCAACATTATCCTCTATAATATATTCTGACTGCCAAGATAATATTCTTCTCTTATGAGTTAATCGTTGAACTTCTAAAACTTCAAACTCAAATAATTCTTCTGCTCCGATATTACTTTAGAAGAATCTTCATGTTTTGATTTTCCTTCCACCTAAACTATAGTAGTCTCTAGTTTCTTCTCTTCAGTGTAATCATCATTCTTCATTTGTAGTTTATTTTTTACAAAAATAACATCCCTATTGGTAATAAACTTAAAGGCAGTGGGGTCCCACAAGTGATATCTCTTCACTCCATTACTATACCTCAAGAATATGCATTTTTTGGATTTTGGATCTAGCTTCGTTGTTTCTTAGGTATATACAAGAGTTTCAAATGTATAGAGGTTAGAGTAATCAGTTGGTTTGCCAGTTCACATCTTCATCGGTGTCTTCAACTTAAATATCGTTGATGGTGACCGATTTATCATATAACATGCAATATTAAGAGCTTCAGCCCAATAAGACTTGGGTAATTGTTGATTTCAACATTGCCCTTATCATTTTCAATAAGGTTCTGTTCATCCACTCTGCCACCCCGTTCTGCTAAGGAATGTATACCGTAGTGAACTATCTTTTGATTTATTATTACTAACAAAATGCATCAAATACATCATTGGCGAATTCTCCTCTATTATCCGACATGAGACACTTGATCTTTTTTCTAGATTCAAGTTTTATTCACACTTTAAAGACTTTGAAGACTTCAAACACACTCCCTTCCTCTTTATTGGATACACCCAACATCTTCTACAATAATCATCAATGAATGATAAAAAGTAATTTGCTCTCCTAGGGACTTGGTGCTTGTCAAACAATTGAATGAATTAACTCTAAAATACTTTTGCTTTTAGAACTTGATGTTCTAACATTCAATCTGTTCTACTTACTAATAACGCATTGTTCACAATATAGTAGAGACACCATTTTGAGTCTAAGAAGTAGTTCTATTCTAAGAGAATCTTCGAACCTCGTTCTGACATATGTCCAAGCTTTTAATGTCATATCATTGTTGATTCTTCTCTGTAATTTGAAGATGAGACTGATGCCTCTGCTTCCTACAATTTTTCTCCTTACAACATGTACAAGTTTGCAACTACCTTTTTTGCCTTTATTACTACAAATGCTCATTTTACAATCTTTATGATCCCATTCTAAATCTAGGTTTTACACCCAATCACATCCAATTGTCCTAAAGATAATAAATTCTTCTTAAGGCCATTCGCATGTCGTACCTTCTAAATGATGCGAGTCATGCCGTCACACATATTTAATTTGACAGTCTCAATACCAATAATCTCCAAGGATGATCATCTCTTATGAACATAGATCCTTCTAAGATAGGTTTGTATTAATGGAACATTCTCTTCAATAGGTTATGTGTCATGTCGCTGCTGAATCCACAAGCCATATATCAACAAATTTCTTTATACCTTTAGAGACTATTGTCGACTCGCTATACAAGATTTTTCCATTTCCCAAGGTACTTGCCATATTTTCTTGAAAACTTGTATCTACATTCTTCTTATTTTTTCAACATTATTTTTTCACATGCCCGATCTTACCACAACTGTAACATTTAACTTTTTTCTTACCTCTTGATTTTGATTTACTATGATTTTAACTCCCACTAGAGCCGCGTTCCATTAATCTCTTTCTCATTACTGATAGAGCCTCTGCTTGATTTGAATTGCCAACTTGTCTTCCTTATTTTTATACTTGCTTTATTCTTTCAATACAATCACTACTATATTGTCAAAAACTAGGTTATTGGAGTAGGTGCCTTGAGTTGTAAAATTAATAATGAGTTGATCATATAAGTATGGTAAACTTTAAAGTAGAAGCTTCACACGTTTATTTTCCTCTATTTTATCACCCAATAATGTGAGTTGCGAAAATAAAATTTTTAGAATGTTGATGTGCTCTATTATTGTTGCTAATTTTAATATCTGAAGAGTATAGAGCTTTCTCTTGAGAAAAATCTTGTTGTGAAGTGATTTTACCTCAGATAACTTTGTGAGAGCATCTCATATCTCATTTGCCGTGTTTTTCTCTTCAATGCTCAATAATACATCGTCAGCTAATCTCAATTAAAGATAAGGCATTGCATCCTCATTTATTTCATTCCACTTGTTTTCACCTGTGATATTCGCCAATCTATCTTCTATAGCCGCCAAACATTTATCTTTTCTTAAGATTGTCTTCGTTTTCATCTTCCACAATGAGAAATTGCTCCCTTTGAATTTCTAAATTTCAAACTTTACTGTCACAGTCCTAATCTTACTCGAACTCACTCTCACTATTTCACTATAAATAGTACTGTGTATGTAAATAGTACCAAAACATTTAATAGTAGTAAGTTCGCTATGTATGCAAAACTATACCAGGAAAATTCTCAAGAAAGACTAGAGTGGTCACAGTGATCCCACTTAAAACCCAGATTCCTTAAGCAATTTAGAGTACTTTGATAGAATTTTCCTTAACATGTACGCCACCATACAAATATTTCACTTACACCACTATACTAGGCTCATATTATTTTCATATATATGTGAATAGTGACACATACTTGAATAGTACCTCTGTGAACGAGTTGCAACAACTTGGAGCTCTGATACCGCTGTTAGGATGCTTGGAGACTTTTATTTGTAATTTAAAGTGAAATTCACAAATAATTATTATGTAAATAGGAGGTTTAACCTTCCATATATATATATATATATATGACTTTGCCTACCATATAAGTACAACAATAAATAATGAAAAGGAAAATAAGCAACACATAGATTTATGTGAAAAAATCTCAAATTAATTGAGATAAAAAATTATGGGTAAAGTAGAATAATTCACTATGATTTCTAAATATAAGGAGAATACAATTGCAGAACACTTTCTTAAGTATTAAGAAAATCACACTCAAATATAATGTTTTAATATTTTTTTTGGGAGAAATTGAGAAATTAATGGATTGAGAGAATTTAAAAGGAATGAGCAAATGGAACAAGAATATTTTCTTTTTATGGATAATTTATTGTCAATCAATATTGACCAATGCATGTAAAAACTGTTCCAATTGTCAAGCCGACAACTTTAAAAATTAATTTTCAAAATCAAGCCCTTAACTTTGAAAATGTCCACCTATATACAGCATTTTCAAAATTAAGCCTCTAACCTATCTATATGCAACAATGAGTACACGTGAGAATTTAAACAAGAGACACATTAACTCTAATACCGTATCAATGAATGTCACCATAACGGAGAGCATATTCACATCCCTAGAATTGTGACGGCACATATTTTACTTTCTCTAGTAAATCTCTTATAAGGGCATTTCTATGGCAATTTTATAATTCAATAGACAGAAACTTTCTCATATTTCCAACATATCGCTCACAAAAATGACGAAGAAATGTATGTTATTACCTGTAAACCAAAACTTGATAGCCTTTCTTGATGAGGTTCCGGTGATAAACAAGACTACTTGGGACATCTTCTGTGTAAGATAAACTATGATTGCATCTCACCCATTCTTGTATCGTTCCCTGCTCGTCAATGAACGTAGTTAGTTTAATTAATTATTTATTTCAAATTTGGATGTTATTATTAAAAATACCTCTCGAATTCCCAGAGACCTCTGAACAGTTTTATCGTTTGCCCAATCGTACGAGTAAAAATAGTTTTGATGCTGTAAAAGAGCAACACCAATAGTTGATATAATTGAAATTGAAGGATTGAGTACAACATAAAAATCGGTAAAATGCAATATATATATATATATATATATAGAATCAAAAGTCCTAACACTATTTATATATTATTAAATTAATTATATTTAAATAATTAAGATTATATTTCACACGTATATTAATTATAAGTTGGTATTATTGATCAAATCCATTGGCTGGATCAATTTTAAATACATGAATTTGTTCTAATTTATCCAAAATTGATTGATTTGATGTAAATCAGTTTAAACCGTATGAATTAATAAATAAATTTTGAACAGTTATTAATTGTAAATGTGTCTGGGTATAGAGGTTTACTCGACACCAAAGTCTTGGAGCTGGCTCAGTTGGCGAATAGAGAAAATCTTGAGAATCTTCTTCCATGATGCTGCGATCCCAGTTCAACTGTTTTGGTTTTCCGGATGCACTATCAGTACATCTAGGTTCCAATATGTTTCCGGTAAATATTTTCCCAGTGCACTAAAACTCCAAATGGTAAATTAAATTAATTTTGCTGCTCATAGTACACAATATATACCATTCAAATGATAATAACTAGAGTCGTTCTACGCACCGCTGTGATATTTTGAAGATCGGCTTTACATAAATCGTTGCTTGGATCTACATTTACGTACTCGCCATTGCAATTTCTTTTGGCAGACTGACAACAGAACATAAAAGCATCATACATTACACACAATTTACGCTAACATTCGTGTAAAGCGTGTAGACAAGCAAGAGAAGGAAAATTTTAAGAGGAAACTTTGGTATATATTTGTGGCAAATCACCTCGTAGATTTCATGGGTGATTAGTGCCTTTAGGTAAGCAAACAAAATTCTTGAATTTAGGTCTCTGTTCGAATCGGTAACTGGGTTGCCCAGCACATATCCCTGTATCCATTATCCAATCATTAAAATTCAGTAAAACTTGTGCATGAAAGTGCTGTAAATGAAGAAGATATTAGGCCACCCACTTTGAGATTCATTCTTGGCTGGTTTCCGACTTCAATACCTGCAACCAAAAAAATTACCCAAATATTTCCTGAACATTTCGTAAACAAAGTAATCTCGGTATCCAAATGGAGGGTAAATTCCAAGAGGGAATGAAAAAAAAAAAAAAGGCAGCTGGCCTTCAGCACATAAATTACCGTCAGAAATTTCCTGAACAACCATTGGAACAATTTTGCCAGAATAAGAATCACCGGCAATATAGAGTGAATTCACGAAGAAATACGAATGAGCTATAAGCCACTGATCAATATTCACAGACAATCATTAGTATGCTGTAATTTTGAAATTATGAAAATTCTCATTAACTTGCCTAAATTTTGCCAAACAATGTAATTTACACCAATGATAAAATCTTGGGTATATCAAATTTTTTTGCTTCACCTTTCTCAGAAAACAATATATTTGTGCTGCTGAAAGTGTATCAGTCATAATGTTGTTTCCTCGCCAACTATTGGCGTAAGAGAATCCAGTGCCTACTGGTGCATCTAAGAATATAATGTTGGCAACCTGGAAAATTGATCCTTACTTTTTAATGAGATCTCCAATTCAATTCTCATTTCAATTAAACACAAATAAATTATGAAGCCAAAGCAGGTAGAGAATGCAAGTCACACACCTTTGTCCACGAGTATGGATTCAACAAAAACTTTGGTAAGTTTCTCCTGGAATTTTTGAAGTCAAATGACAATGGGCCTACAATGCAGAATTTATATATGCCAAGTACAAAGTCATGTTTCCAACTAGTTATTGTCATCTCGCGTTAAAAATCAGAGCTTTTGATATTAGGTGTACATTATTGAATTAAGGGTAGATTTAGAATTGACTTCTTGTGCCTTCAATATGCCATTGTTGTAGAATGGAATCATTAGATATTAAGTATAGATAAAAGAAAAAGAGTAATGTTCACTGAAAGTTGGTGTTATGTTTCAAAGCAAACCAAAACATATTCTAAATTTACGCCGAAGAGAAAGAGATATACCAATTTCATAGACAAGGCCGGAAAAAGCAGAACAACCAGGGCCTCCGGTGAGCCAAAGCACAAGAGGATCATCTCCTGGACTCCTCTCGGATTCAATGAAGTAGTAGAAAAGCTGCACATCATCCAAATCTCCCACCCCAATATACCTTTTCATTTAATTTATTCAAATTAAACCCACAACCATAACATATGCTACGGGAAAACAGAACAAATTAATTTAACTTACCCAGTTTCGAGTTTGAATGGTAAATCACCATCAAATCCAGGCAGAGTTCTGATGATTTGGTGTGAAGACGCGACAACGTTAGAGATAACCAAAAGAAGAAAAGCAGAGGATATCAAATTTAGTCCCGCCATGCCCTGTGCAAAATAACATAGCAGAAGTATTACTTTTCTTGAATGAAAGCAAATGAATTGAAGGGCACCACCTGAAATTCTGTGGGATTTAAAAGGAATTAACAGCGGTCTAGGGAGGTTGAAAGAGCTATAAGTAGATACATAGTTACTTATACATAGAAAGGCAGTGAACTTGTGAAAGTGATATAAGTATAAACATATGTAAAATATTACAAGTTGGAATAATTATATCTTAGGTAATGCATTATTTCGTCAATTTTTTTATCTTAAATCTATATTTATAGATGCTGAACGTAGGAAAATTAGTCAAGTTAGTCTTCAAATTCTCCTCTGTATCTTAGGCCGCCATGATTAGGTAGGTGAAGAAGACAACTTGCAATCTTATATATTTTCTTCAATATTATCTTATTCATTGATGTGATAGCTTTTGTAAGCCTGTGCAGTGGCGTGAACATCTTTATTTGTAACATGTCAAATTAATTATATAAAAATAAAAAAAAAATAAAAAAATAGAGACCATACAATAACGATGAGGATACAATTTTCTTGTTACATTTATCAAAATTTCAGTTAAACTTCTCAAACTATTGATTGCATTAATGAATGGGAAAATTTTGAAAATAATTTTATTTTATCTCGTTTATAATTTTAACTAATTTTAATTTAATTTTATAAAATAGTATAATTTCAAATAATTTATATATTTTTACTTCTATAACTAACTAAACTCTAAGTATTAAAACTATAAATTTTAAAATCTTAAATTTTAACTATAGTACCTGTAATATTGTGTTTATTTTTATCTTTTAATTTTTTAAATTTTAAATTTTAAATTTTTAAATTTTTTTTATATAAATTTTAAAAAAATTATATTTTTATATAATTATTAATTAAAAAAACTACAATAACCATATACAGTACTCTTATATTTGTCGAACTAGTGCTACAATACTTAAGATATAGTACATGTATATCCCTTAAACTAATGCTGCAATACTTTAAATTATAGTAGTTTGTGTTCTTTAAATTAGTGCTACAGATTTTTATTTTTTGTGTTTCAGTATTTTTAGTTTTTTAATTTTTTAAAATTACATAATTTTTTTAAGTTTATAATTTTATTATAATAAATTTTATTATAAATAAAAATAATTTTATAATTTATTATTTAAAAAATAAAGAAATTAGTTATTAATAAAAAAAATTAAAAAATTTATTAAATGATAAAAAAAAATTATTGTTTAATGCGCTCATACGAACGCTGACATCAATGCTCGTGC
>JAXCLQ010067612.1:0-14801 GCA_035584115.1 Cedrela odorata | reverse complement strand
CGGAAATTGGAATCATCTGAGAATATATCAGCTAGACGCATAGCATTAAGTTGCAAAAGCCCCATTGGGTAGGTTCTGCCAGAAGAAGAGCTAAGATGTTTGGGATCTTTTGTGAGCACATTCTTCAATAAGTCAAGCACCTATATTATGACAAATTATATTACTCACAAGCACCCTGACAGTAAGAGAACACTTCATATATAGAAAAGAGAATCCAGAAGAAATTAAGAGAACGCTTCATATATAGAAAAGAGAATCCAGAAGAAATTCTAAAAGAGAGCTAGTATTCATGGCAAGGGGCACTAACAACAAAACCCCTACTCTATTTGTCATTACCCCCAATCATTATCTGTTTTTCAAAATAATAGAAAAGGAATAACCGAACTCAGATAATGAGTTAAATGCCCCAGGAATTTGTGAGAAATGAGCCAGATGGAAATTCCAACAAAATGGATGGCAATACTAATTCATCAAAAGAACTTTCTTGCAGTAGACTTTTATGTTAAAACCATTAAAAGGGAGGTCCTATCAGTCAGCCAACAAGCTGCACTAGTACTCTTTACAGTCTGTGAGAATGATAGCATTGTCAAATTTTAACAAATCTTCCATAACCATCAGAAAACCAACCTCTAAAGCAACAGACTTTGCCAAATCTAGGCTTCCTGGAGAGCTGGCAACCTCATCCAGGTAAGATATGCTCTCTGCTTCACACAAGTTCAACAGCTGCATAAAGAAAGTATGAATGGATCAATAAATGGTGTTTACTCATGTAAGATATGAATCATAGAAAACTAGAGTAGATCAAAAAGGCATATTAAATATGTTGCATAAATGAACCTACAATAGATAGGACTTTAGCTTTCAGCCTGGAAACAGAAGCCACGATCATGGAAGACTCTGCAAATGGTGGCATGATGCTTAACTTCAAGATGGATTGTGCAAGAAAAAGAACACCACCCTTTCCACATAGTTCCTGAAATAGCACCACAATCAGAGATTTTACTGAATAGTGAAAAGTTATGATTTATCTTTGTGAGAATATAAAAAAAAATTTCACTGCACAGGGTAATCATTTAAAGCAAGAGACAGGGCCAAGGAGAATTCATTTGTATATCTACAAATTAAGACAATCTTACACATTATGCCATAATGGATACCATTACAACCATGATTTTTCTGGCCAATCAAAATATTAGTACTGTGATACTATCAGCCTTGTTTGTGCAGTAAAATTATATACCTGGATATCTCATATTGTTTCCAAAAAAGCAAAAAACATGAAATGACACATCTTGACATGTCACCTCATTTCAAACAACTAAATGAAGAGAATTCTAACTTGAAAACCTTATTCCTGAGTAGGCGCTCTCGAAATGCTTTCTGTTGGCACAGTGACTGAAGAAACTGTAAAGAAGCCTCACATTGCTGGCAGATATAGTTCACCACTTGTTCATCAGTCAAAGGTGGTTGTATGGAGAAATCAGTATGTTTTTCTGACAGTTTGATCTGGAGAAACATGACGATTACATGAACAGCTCCAAATGCAGCATCCATAAATATGTCAACCTGTCACAAAGAATTCAAATCACCCAAAGTACATACATGCATTGCCCCGTGAACTCTTGAAAATAGGGTAATCAATAGATGAACAATAGCAATCCAAAAGCAAGCAATTTTCCTGAACCTGAGTTTCCCTGACTATTAGCCTAAACAAATCATCCAGGTCACATTATACCTTAGGGTGTGCAAGCAACACTTGAACAAGATCCTGCCACTGTGAAGATATACATCCTGTTAATAAATATAGACTGCATGCCACTAGTGTGGAATGCATGAGGAGCATGGGGCTTGAATTGTGGTATTCCTACATTAAGAAAACAAGTCTGAGTACAGATAAGTAGCAAGGAAGATGAAACATAAGAAAAGCGGACTAAAAAGAACCTGTCTATAATGACCAAGAACAATTAGCAAATAGAACACCAAATCAAGCAGCTGCTCAGAAACTTTTACATCATCAAGCAAAATCTGCAGACATTTATCAAAAGAGAATAAAATATTATGAGAAAATTATGCTCTGAGCACTTTTTGTTCCCAAAGTCTTCCATACCTAAATAATATTCATTGTTAGGAAGAGAGAAAAATACATCAAAGTTCACAAAGATTCTCAAGGACAACAAATAATTTATTCAATAGACGCATAAAATAAATGTTCGGTACTATAACCCTAAACCTTCAATTTCAATTATAGTGATATTCTTGGAATCATGATTTGTCAGCATGCTTCAAAAAGTAAAGACAAAAGCAACCTAACAGAAATAGAATGAAAGGAACTTTAGCAAGGATAAAAGTAACCTGCTCAAGTTTAATGTGCCGAGGTGCTAGATCCAACAAGGAATGCAAAAGCTGAATACCGCGTAACAAATATCCAAACACTTCTTCATCTCTTCCAGATGATATAAGCACTGCAATAAGGTGCAGAGGAAGAAAGTTCGCAAGATTTTCCACGTCAATCTGAGAGACAACATAATTCAAGATATTGTGATAATTAAAAGAAAATGAAGATATTAGAAAAATCTGATAACCAAAGATAAAACATTATTGCAGCTGCTGTACCTTTATTGATGATCCCTTCTCAGTATGGCAATGAATCGAAAAATTTTCAGTCTCTCTTAGTAATTTATTAAGCTCGTTAGTGCTAAACCCATGTAATTCCTTCACTGCTGAAATCAAGTCAATGACCTGTTTATTTTAACAAATAAAGCTTAATCAAGTTATGCACGCACATACACAGCTAGAGAGAGGAGAGCAAAACTAATTGAAGGAAAACTAAAAATAGCAAAAATCATTTAAATCAAATAAACATCTAAAAATTATAAATACTGTATTTATGCAGCCAATTTTTAGTCTGAGTCAAAAGTACTTACTCCTTCACCATTACAAAATGGTTCTTCCCTAGCATGTTTCATTTTGGAGAATCTGGAACCAGGAGCAAACTGTTTATATAAGGACTATTTAGCAATACAGTAAATTAAAGCTGAAAATAATTCACAAGCATCAATAACTACCAATGAAACTTTAAGGAAGCATAGAGATTGAATTTTGGGGATAATTCAGCAGTGTTAAATCTACTCTCGAGGCAAAGAGGTGAGTGCATGCAACTGAAACAAGTAAAAGCCACAAACAAAAATAAAATTCAGAAAATAAAAGAAAAGGCGCAGGATAGGCACTACCCACTCCTCCAAAAATTTGAAATTATGCACCAAAAATTGCAAAAATAAAAAATAAAATAATCGCCACAAATAACAGTCCATATAGTCTCTGCCTAAAATTTTTCAAAAACCCACATCATAAAACCCTGGATTTCAAGCAAGCAGATAGAATTGAACGTTGAAACCCTAAAAACACAGATACTTCCCGATACTACTACAGGAACCGATACTGTAAGAATAAATACATAAATAAACAAAAGAAACTATAAGATGCTTGACGTTAAATTCAAAGCGTTAAAGCTGACCTGTAGAACTATATCGATTACCTGCCAAAGAGGCTATGAGCGCCAAAATGAAAATGAAAAGGGAACCGATAATTTCGCGGGGTTTCCAATCGTTTGCTTATCTGGGTTAGCGTACAAGTGTGAGTTTGGTTTCGTGGAGAAGTAACTACATGATTGAAAATGAAGACTACGTTAATTTACAATTTTTTTTTTTTCGTATTTTTTTTTCTAACACGACGCTGGCTTGTATCAGTAAGATCTGGAAACGGTATTTGATTTACACGTCTACGTCGTGTATTGTATGTACTAGAGATATTGATTCATGTCTCTTATTTTATAACATCTTGTCAGTTGTTACTCCGGTAGAGACCTTATTTTAAAAGCTTTAGTATTGTCATAATTATTTTGTTACACCCATATATTTTTTTTCATATTTATGACATAAATGAGGTCATTGTAACATTTACGATACGATAAGGGTATTTTGGTCATTTACTAAATGAATATTTTTTTGGAAAAAGGAAAAACCCTAAGCCCTAACCCAACTTTCTTCTTCTTATTTGTGTACAAACCACACCGAAAAATTCATTCGCGCTGTCAACAGCAGCTTCAATGACTATGGCAGACGATATCCAACCCAAAACGTTAATAGCTAAAACTTTTCCAGTGAAACCCAAATTGAAACCGAAAGCCAGAACACTTTCACAAACGCCGGAGTCTAAGTATTGGTCCTCATTCAAACCCCACAAAATTCCTAATCTCGTATCCTCAATCAATTCCATCTCCTTCTCTGAGAATCCACCTTACCACTTCGCCGTCGCTCACTCAGCCTCTCTCACTCTCTTTTCCTCCCAAACCCTCTCGCAGCACTCCGTCATCTCCTCCTTCAAAGATGTAGTTTCCTGCTCTTCTTTCCGCTCCGACGGCTCCCTACTCGCTGCATCCGATATCTCCGGACTTATTCAAGTCTTCGACGTCAAAACTCGGACCCCTCTTCGTCGTTTAAGGTCTCACGCCCGGCCGGTGCGTTTTGTTAAGTACCCATTTCTTGATAAGTTACATTTAGTGTCGGGTGGTGATGATGCTATCGTTAAGTATTGGGATGTTGCTGGGGAGAGAGTGGTTCTGGATTTGTTTGGACATAAGGATTACGTAAGATGTGGAGACTGTTCTCCCGTGAATGGAGATATGTTTGTTACAGGTTCTTATGATCATACTGTGAAATTGTGGGATGTGAGAGTTGATAATTCAAAGTCAGTGATGGAAGTGAATCATGGGAAACCAATAGAGGATGTTATATTTTTGCCCTCGGGTGGATTGATTGCGACAGCGGGTGGAAATATTGTGAAGATTTGGGATTTGCTTGGAGGAGGAAAGATGGTGCATTCAATGGAGAGTCATAATAAGACTGTAACATCGATCTGTGTGGGGAGAGTTGGGAATGAGAGTGGAGAGGAATCAATGCAGTATAGGATTTTAAGTGTGGCTCTGGATGGGTATATGAAAGTTTTTGATTATGGGAAAATGAAGATTACTCATTCGATGAGGTTTCCAGCTCCTCTTATGTCAGTTGCCTTCTCGCCAGATTGTATGACTAGAGTTATTGGTTCGTCTAATGGGACTATATTTGCTGGAAAGAGGAAGAAGAAGGAAAATGTTGAGAGTGAAAGAGTGGATTTTTGGAGTTTAGGGAGAGTTGAGAAACCTCAAAGGCCGGTTTTGAGGCCAACTTATTTCAGATATTTTCAAAGAGGGCAGAGTGAGAAGCCAAGTGAAGGGGATTATTTGGTTGTGAGACCCAAGAAGTTGAAGTTGGGAGAGCATGATAAGTTGTTGAAGAAGTTTAGGCATAAGGAAGCTCTGGTGTCTGTGTTAAGTGGTAAGAATCCAGAAAATGTGGTGGCTGTGATGGAGGAGTTAGTGGCAAGGAGGAAGTTGTTGAAATGTGTTTCAAATTTGGATAATAAGGAGCTTGGGTTGCTGTTGAGTTTCATGCAGAAGCACTCGACAGTTCCTAGATACTCTGGGTTGTTGATGGGTTTGATGAAGAAGGTTCTTGAGATGCGGGCTGAAGATATTAGAACTTGTGATACTTTGAAGGGTCATATTAGAAATCTTAAGCGGTCAATTGAGGAAGAGATAAGGATACAACAGTCCTTGCAAGAGATACAAGGTATAATCTCTCCTTTATTGCGAATTGTTGGAAGAAGATGATTTAATAGCTTTTCTGTTTTATCAGGTACTCTTTTGTGATTTATTCACCAGCTTGAGATTTTTTTGTGTTCATGATGATGGAAGTTTTGCAATTTTGTTTAATGGAAAATTAGCTTTGGGTATTTAAGATGTTTGAATGGAAGTTATGCTATTATTGAGCTAGGAAAGGTCTGGGAAAAATATGATAACATACATAGTCTGTAAAATCTCAATCATGTCTCTTTTAATGTGCGATGTATTATGATGCCATATATTGATATATGAGTAATATAGTCATGCTTCTTTTTCTTACATTCATCTCTATTTTGTTGTCGATGGCAACATGAGAGGACTTTGAAACAAATAACAAGACAGGCATCCTCCCCTCTTCATGCTTAATACTAGGTAGCAAAAATATTTCGATTGATTTCTAGGCCTAGAGCCATTGGACTAGGTAGCATTTGTGGAATGGTGCAAGCACGCCCACGTTGCGCGCACTGCACCTGCGTGCACAAGGCGTGAGAGGCAGCACAGCACCTGTACATATGGCCAGGATGCACGAGCTAGCACGCCCACTGTGTGTGCCCAGCTTCGTGCGCTCATGGGCCCATCCATTCAGGCAGAGTTCATCTAGACAATTCAAAATCTTGGGTATTAAATTTCATGGATCAATATTAAGAAATTTTGAATAACATTACTAGTGGTAGCAGAGGCAAACTTGACAAAAAGAACAGTGGAGGGGATAGAAGAATGCTACAAGTCGTGCGAAAATAGTTGCCTTATTTCTGGGTCACGTGTTATGCTTCCCTGAACACATATGCTTCATCTGTTAGGATTTCTTTTGCAAGGCATTTATCATTAGAGTTATAAAGAAATCTATAGTTTATGATGCTTTTCAGATGGAAGTGACCAACTCCCAAGACTATGGTGCGTACTAACATGATATATATATATATATTATATTATATGGAGTTGGAGCTTGTTTATAGATTGTAGTATTCACTTATTTCCTCCTAACAAAGAGGGTTGGGTTTGTCGGTGGTGTTATAGCTAGATAGTCATCTCGTTGATCTCCTTAAATTATCCTAGTTAAAACTTTCCAAACTGCATCCATCACCAGATATATCAATGAGATCATCATCACTGAACCTAAAATTCCTCGTTTCACAGTAGCAATTTGTGCCAAACTGCCGGCTTCAAAACCAAGATGTCCAATGAGAAGTCGAATTAAATAAAACAAAATGATTCCTCCCCTTTAGAATGATATTTTGATTCTTCAGTGAGCCCGGTCTACAAAAGACAAAGCGCCTTAACATGAACTACAGCGTTATTGAGAAACTTACAACTCAAAGATTCTGATGATGTGAAGAAGATACATGTACAGAGCGCACAACGTTATTGAAAAAACCACAGTCACAGCTTATGAGCTATAGCCTTGTGTCATTGTACATACAATGTGCCGATAATTAACATTGCTAACTGGATGCCCCTGCACAGTGGAAAAAATAAAGTCAAGTGCACAGACAACATACAAAAATTGAACTTTTCCAACAATTACCATATTTGTCTTTACTAGCGCATCTCACTGAGATTAGGTTACTAAATAATACAAATGATAAAACAAAATCTTCTATCAAACAATGCTTTGCAAAAGGGTCAACTCGCAGCACAAACAGCATTTGTATTTCCAACAATAATTATCTTAACAGTACATCAATTAACAACAATAGAACAAGAAGCAATCATTTTTCAACAAATAACCACTAACCACTAATAAGGCCCTTTTCAACTTGTCATATCAGGCCATGATTACAAGAACCAGGTCCAGATACAAAAAGAAAGATAGAATAGGGTGCATGATTTGAATCCCGGTGCGGATCAGAGTAACACCTTAAATATTCACAAAGATGTACTATCATGGTACATATTGTTATATAATTGAACAGATGGTTGTCTCACTAAGTAGCTAGGTAACACTTTTTGGTGTTCATTCACTAGCTTAGGAGGTTTCACACCAGAGACTCAACATTATGTTTAGAGCAAACATCAAGTGAATTTCCAATTTAAACTGTCATTTAGAGATTGTTTAGATTTCATCCATCAATAATTTCATCTATTGTTGGTGATATAAGTGCCACACTGCCACTTGAAACTAAAACCTCGTGCATAATGCATGATAAATTTGAACTGAACTGACTTTCATATTTCTGAACAAATGTAAATCCTTTTTTTAGAGCCATGCACATGCATTCCACACATTGTCGTGTACAATTCAGTAGACCTTTTCTGAACAAAATACTGACATTCAAGTCATTCCTGGTAGAGAATACTTGCATACTTCATACCTGATGTTTTTCCAGAAGTTCCGATCTTTGTCTGGACTCTAATTTCCTCCCGCAAAACTCTCAAAGACCTCAGTTTGGCTGATGACCTAAGCGAGTGTATCAAAGGAGCCTCTTCCTCGTCCTCCTTATCTTGCTTCTCTTCATCTTGAGCAACTTCTTGGTCTGATCCACTGATTGAATCTTCTTCACTTGAACTGTGTTCATCAAACAGTCTCTTTCCCTCAATATTACGCCGCTTCCTTGGACGTCCCCTACGTCTTACAGTAACCCCTTCTTTCTCATCTGCAAAAGATTAAACATGTTAGCTATCAAATAGTCTTAAAGACAGGGGACCAGTTTGATGATGACCTGACCAATATATGAAAAGGATATGTTTTGTGAAGATAGGCTGAAGTGAAGCATGTTTTAACCACAGGTAGCACATTGTTCTCATGATTATGAACGCACTGAAAGGCTAAATCATGTTAACTTCCAGCCATCAAATGCAGAAATTGCCATTTAAGATAGTTTTCTACACTATTGATGGCATTGCCAAGAGCGCTGTACCATCTCCCGTGCTGCTACTTAAAACATAATCAATTTTGACCACCAACCAACGCAAAGGCATTCACTTGATAATCTTTAGAAGAGAACGAAAGAAATGTAAAGAATAGAAAAAGAAAAGAAAAATGAGTGGCATTTGAATCTTAAGAAAGTGAGAAAATACAGTGGGTGACCACAAAGCCACCAGGGGAATTCAAACAAATCATCGAACTTCTCACTTCAGATCCAAAAGAATTAGAGACAAAACAGAAGTAAAGAAAACAATGTTACCTTGAATTCCTTCAATCTTTGCATATTTCTCACGTAAAATTTCAACAAATGAGTTAAAGGGTCGCCAGCCACTGGGATCTTCATCTGTGTTCACTTTCTCTGTTCGCTTTTGGACATCCTTTAGACTACATTGCAAAATAAGAAAGTATTAAATGATGCACTAGGGTTGAACAACAAAAAAAGTGCCATGCACTAGGGCTCAACAAAAAGAGTGCCATGCGCTAGGGTTCAACAACAAAAAGAGTGCTCTATTAAAGACGCAACTTATAATATTTCTAAATAATCTGATAGAAGAGAAGCTCTTACATATCAAGGATATCAGGTGTAGAAAGTTTGGAGACAAAATGAAGCACAGAACCTTCCAGAAAAGAGAGCTGTTTTGGAGCATCTACAAATGCATATTCAATACCTTCCTTGACAATTTTTAAGATGTCTGATCTATGCTTGTTCCTAGCTGCACCCATAAATATTCCTGAAAGTCGAGCAGCAAGTTCCTTACATTCTACAAAAGACTTCTCTATCAAGGACTTATCATCACTTTTGGAAAGTTCCACTACATGCCGATGGTAGGCCTATTAAATCCAAAATGAGGCAATCTATATCAGTCTAAAATTTAAACCCAGAAATGCATACCAAATTGCAAGACAGAAGATATTAACAGTAGATTATGCTTTCTGCTTCCTACCAAATGTTAATGACAGATTTTCATCCGTAAGTAGATCTAAATGGATAAATCAAAATAGTCATACCTGGCTTGCTATGGAAACATTTCCTCTTAATCAAATAATGAATCAATTGTTGTGAAAAAATTGAAATTGAGAAAATCTTTCACTAAAGAACATCTGGAAGATGTTCAAGCAACAAGGTCAAATTAGTGCATTAAAATAAAGAACTAAATTTCATACAGGCATTTAGTTTTGCGATGATGATTATGTTGTAAGCTTAATTATGTCATATTTATAATACAAGCAATAAATATTAGCATGTTAAAAGGCAATATTTAAATTAGCAAACAATAAGTAGCACAAAAAGTTCATTTTTTTACTAAATCCGATTCCCCATAACCCCCACCCCCAAAAATAAATAAAAAAGAAAAAGAAAAGTCATCGGCCCTACCCTTTTCATTGCTTCTAAAAAGATAGTCGAGATATCATCATCTTTTTTCTTCAGCACGGCGATCAAATGCTTGACAATCTCAGCTATATTTGTTCCATGCATCACAAAATGAGAAATGATCTCTGGACCAAGATACTCCTGCATTGACAATTGCATAGTATCAGTACCTGGACAAAATTGAAACAAAAGATATAGCAAGTAAATAGCCCGAATGTGAGAGACAGTAAACCACGAGCCAGCAGATTACACAAAGTATCGTAACTGCATTCTGACACCAAACCACCCTCCCCAATCCAAATAGCCTCCCTGCATTGAAGAAGAGGGGGTGGAGAGGAGAGGGATACCCCTGCCTCAAATAGTATGGACAATCACAATAACTCCCTATGTAAATTTTTTCTAATATAGGTCTGCCCAGCTACAATATTTTGCTTTTCACCTTAGGCACTGTATCAGTGGCAATCAACTTTGCAGCAGCAATCATGACAACATCTCTATTCGTCTCTTCAACATACTCTCCGTTCACTTCTTCATCATCTGTCTCATCTGTAACATAAACATTGGAAGAATGATATATAATTCTTAAATGAGCACTCAACATCAAATACAAGGACTAATCAGTCAATCAGGCTTCATCAAGGTATAAACTTTTTAAAATGCAGTTAATATGTTTTTCACTTAGATGAATGATATTAGTCAAGCAGTCTAAAACATCAAACATAGCACCGTAGTAGAACTATAGAAATAACCTGAGATATTGAGCTGATGTTCACAAAGTTTCCAAAACTTTTGAAGAACAAGGGCATCTGGACAATATCCCAACTTTTCCAGCATTGTTGAAGAAAAACTTTTCGTTCTAAACAACCACCACATCTCTGCAAGTAGAGTACAAACCTGGCATACATCATAGACATCTTTAGATCAAATGCTCAAGAATTCAGTGAAAACATATCAACAGAATTCATGAAGCTTAAATTCATGTATCAGGGTAAAAGCTGCTTACTCTGCAAGCTAGTTGATTTCCAACTTTACTCCCTTCTTCAACTTCAGAAGAGATATTAAGAAAGTACTCAAGTTCCTCAAACAAGGTATTGCGTTTCAGCAGGATAAACGCTAAAGATGATTCAGAGACAGTTTCAGAATCTATAATGGCATGCAGAGACCACACTAGATTCAAATACATATTGAGGAGCAGAAAACTGACCACCTGAAAGAGCATGAGATGTATGAACAAATGGAATGAAGAGGGAAGGAAAAAAATGAAGCATGAATATTTTATCATAGCTTTATTATGCAGACCTCATTATCCAAACTTCTGAAAGTACGGAGAATCATGACAAAATCTTCATACAAGTTTTCAATTGGAACAATCTTTGACAGCTGGAGCTCATATAACCTTTTCAAATTTACAAGAAGAGAATATTCATCATTGCCACCCTGCAGATATGCAACATGTCACATTTTGTTTATTTGGTCAACATTCAATTAAATTAGTCAAGGTAGAGCTTACCAATACTGCTTTAATTGCAGATTTAATTTTAGCAATAAGCTCATCTTCAACACCCTTTAATTTATTGCGGGCAAAATCTTGCAGCTCTCCTTTACTCTCAGTGGAACAAAACTTAAAAGCTTTTACACAAGATCTTAGTGCCTCCTTTTCACCATGTTTAAAAAAAGCATCTTTGATGAGCTGAAGGACGATTTCAAAATTCTGAAAAGCCAATCCAATCAGCACACTCACTATGAGCAAGGTTGTAAATAGTATCTAACTTAAATTGGCAAACAATTCTCTCACCCACCTGGTCCTGTCTCTTCAGGGAATAAAGCTCAAGATTCATATGAACGATAATCTCAACCAAAGATGACACTTTTGCCTTGTCAGCCATAAATTTGCGTAATAGAAGAGGATAATTCTTCATCATGGCAATCGTTATGTCTCGTCTGTTGTTTTCAAATACTTCCTGAAGATTGAAGCAGAATTTAAAACTGGTATTCTTTAAAGTGGCATGACAAGTAGTTTTCTGTGAAAACAATTTAGTAGTAAAGGTACAAACAGACTGGAAAATTTCTACAAAGCATATCTGAGATTAAAATCTATAGATGCATAGAATCACGACATGACTGCCCAGACTAGTATTTTTAACTCAACATGATTCTGTACATATACAATTGTTCAACGTCAACCCCAAAAGCATTGTTTGCTTGTAAATATTCATATATAAACAATCATCCATACAGAAAAAACATACTTCTGGCTGAACCATTTTCTAAAAGCAACATCTAATTACGTGCCAATGCCTACAATCATACACAGTTTTGGATATAATCTTGCAGTCAAATACTTTTTTCCAATAAAGTACAAAAACAAGTGATCACAACTAACAATATGAAGAAATTTAATATTCAAATCAACATTTCACTAGACAAAAACAGAAAAAAAGGTAGTAAAGCTAAGGAATTACACACTTTTTGAGCTTTATTGAAATATTGCTTTCGGTTATCAGAAGCAGGAACAATCCTCTCTCCAACAGCCTTTCTGACAGATGCAAAGAGAAGTCTGATCAAGTTTGTTCCATCATCATCATTAAGTTCAATCATTGGATTCTCATCCAAGAGCATCGAGATTATACATTTCCAATCCTGCAAGTAAAGTATGAATTTTTGTCTTAATCAACAAAACATATCTGACATAAAGTAGAAATCAGTTAACTATCTAACTTTGATCTTCCATACTTTTAGTACTTCTATTTGACAATTAAAGAACTACTGCAATGCAATTTCTTCTCCAATAGGCAGCAGACTATCTAAGATAACAAAACCAGGGTAGAATGTATCTGGTTGGATGTTACCTAAATCCAACTGTTAAATTTAAAAAGTTGCCTGTAACTCAGCCTAACCCTACCTTGGATAACAGTTAATCTGATTAACATCATTTTCAACAAACTAGGGTGGGGTTGTGCTAGAGGTAATAGTACATTACATCCAATCTTAGCTCAAATAAGAATTTTGCAACATTAAAATAAAGCCCAAGCCTGCCAGGTGGTCAGGATCCACCTTTCCTTCCCACAAACACAAGTCCAATCTGTCTCACAAAGTCCTAACATAACATACCTTCATGGCCTTCATGTACTCCCAAACATCATCAATAACATAAATACTTAGAATAGGATCCGCTGAAAACTCCCTTAGTATTTGCAACATCCTGCCCAGGTGGACCACAGAAGAGTCACTGTCCTTGCCTGGAAAGGATATTGTCACAGGATGAGTGCTTTATTGACATAATAGTGTGACAATATGGTAAGGTTGGGTACTAAGAAGAATCAGAACCTTTTGAGCCAGATTGGGAGCTATTAAATTTTTGAGCAATCATTTGATCATACACTAGTTCCCCAATGGCACACCTAATTTCTGGTGAATTGTCAATAAGCAAATCATATAGCGGACCTAAGTCATCATCGGGTAGAAGCTGATGTCTGCAAGAGAGCACAGGATCTATTTTCAATGCTCAAGCCAGAGCACAAACATTCACTAATTGAAATAATTAAGATTGAAATATCTTTAATGACTTACCTAAGTAATTGTTTAACAAGTCCTATGGTGCATACAACCACTGAAACATCGATATCATCAGCAAGTTCAATCATTCGATTGGAAAATCTTTCAGTAAATAGACCAAGAGTAGGTACATTATCATCCGCCTCATAAAGATCTTGTAAAGCAAGGACAGAGGCTTTTCTAACAGCAGCACTCTTTGGATGCAGGAGCAAGAAAAGAGCAAGTTAGATTTCTGTTGGGCATGAGTAGACACAAGTATACATTCAAAACCAATTAAAAATATTACTTTATCATTCAGTGTCCAACCGAGATACTTTAAGTATAGATCCTGCAAGAAGAATGAAGGATATGACAAAATCCACGCCCCAAGTGACTGTATGCACAACATTCTAATATCTGGATCAATGTCTCGATATCGATGGACAAATAACCTTCAAAAGCAACATACAAGATAAGTTGAAAGATAATATCACTTCTCTAAATCTTTGATTAATAATACACTCAATAGAATCATACCCAGTGAATATTTTGCGCATCATATCCTCTAGGTCAGTTACATTCTTATGTGTCATCGACAACCTTTTATTTAATGACTCCAAGCGAGGCCCCTCAACTCGTTTCTTCTTTTCAGCATTCAACTGTCTCTGAGTAGTTTCTCGTTGAACACCAAGCATTTTTGCAACAGATATATAGGATGTTACAAGTTGGAGGCCCATCAAAGAAGCAACTAGACGATAAACTCTAGGAGGAGTGCTGTTTAGCATTGAAACCAGTAAAATTTGATTAAAGTAACCAACTCTATAAATCTGAGAATTTTGGAACACAATAACAGTAGAGTACTAACCATGAAAGAGCAATTATATAATCCATGCACTTGTCAAATAAAACCTTATCAAACAATGGTCCATTCTGGCACTCAACAACTAAATTGTCCCAAAATGAAACCAGATTATCTTTAAAGTTCTTGAACTCTTTTCTTTTCGAACCCTGATAATCTTCGACTTCTCCCTACAATTCCACAAGAGTTAAGCCAAAACTATGGGTAAAAGAACTTGACACAAGAAGACTAGAAGACATAGGATATTGATTATTACCTAAAAAGGGAAAATCGATCAAAATAATAGTTTTTTTCATGAGATGAAAGGGTAACCAAAATTTTATTTAAAAAAAAAATGTACGAACATAAAAGTTCAGGATACTCTTCTTGCAAGATTCACAAGAGCAACAACAACATCGTCAACATCTATCTCATCCAGCGACTCTCCTTGTAAATAATATTTAGCTCCACA
>JAXCLQ010067590.1:0-14802 GCA_035584115.1 Cedrela odorata | reverse complement strand
CAATATATAAATCATGTCTTCGGTATTCAATAAATCAATATTAATATTTTAAATGCTATATTCGTGAAATTAGTGTTCAAAATTCCTTAATTCTACCCCTATTACTAAATTTAACTAACTAAGTCATTTATCCGATTTTCAATAACGAATTTCTATTGCAAATTTATACTAATTCATATTTTCGACAACCCTAAATCTACATATTTTTACCTAAGTAAACAAATATGGTTTTAATTGGCTGTAGCAAAATACTGTTTACGCGCGGAATTACTGTAGCGAAAAACTGTTTATACTGGAGTTATTGTGCAAACAGTTACTGTTCAGATCGAGGTTACTGTAGTAACATTCAAAAACACTGTAACAGCTTCAAAATTACTGTTCATCTGAGACAAAAATACTCTAATTTCTTTCCATCAACACTTAAATTAATGCTAAATCAACTTAATACTGCATTTCCTATTCCAATTCAACACAATTTAACATTTTTCATGTAAAATTAAGTAAAATTTTCTTAGATAAATAGTAACTTTAATTTCAATTTATAGTCAAAATCGAAAATTGAAGCTTTTAATGCATTATAAAACTTATTGGTAAGTAGAATTTAAAAGAAAATCACTTGAATTCGAAGTAATTGGCCGAAATTTAAGAGAGAGGGGGAGAGGTTTTTTTGAAAACTAAAGACACGATGCCTGCTGGAATGGGAAGAAGATAGCAACAGTTGTTATATTTTGGAATGTAAAATATCAATTAGGTCCTTGCTATTTTTAATTTTATGAAAATAACCTAAAACTTTGAAAAACTTTCATTTTCATCCCTTTAAAAATTCTAAAATAACCTTTAATATTTCAAAATATTTACAATTAAATCCGAAATTAATCCAAACATTATTTCTTTAATCTAAAATTCAATTATTTATCCAAAAATTATAAGGTAAATAAAATTTTAATTAATCAAATAATATCAAATTATTCGATTAAATTTTCTTTATACCGTAGATGCTACAATTACAATTTTCAAAATTGTGGGCGTTACATTACCTGAGGCCCTTGCCATGTTATACTTGAGATCTTTAAAGAGGTTTTGGGTTTTCACGTCTAGATCTAAGATCTTCGATTGAACTTAAAAAGTCTCAAGTTACGTGACACCCGAGATCCTTATTGCTTCATGGTCGAGATCTCTCTAACTCATTTTTCGAATTCCAATGACTATCTTTTTGATCTTCCATTTGACGTGACTTTCTCTCCATCCTTCACCACATCGTCACATCAATGATTGGGGTTGAGGTTTCTTTCTCTTATAAATACCTATTTTTTTGTCTTTTATTACCTTTATTTGCGTTTTCTTCATCCCAAAGCCTTCTTTAAATTTTATTGACAATTGCAACAGAAGTAACACCAAGGTAGAGAAGTTGAGTACCAGATTTAATTCATTTATTATCAATCATTATTGAGGACGGTAACGACTAATTCGAAACGAAAATGATTTCAAACTCTATATTCAACTTTAGTTTCGTCTTCATTCTGGACTGCAACCTTCTTCTCATTCTAAATAGTCTTGCCGAGAACAAGGTTTTTCTGCAATTCCCAATAACTTTTCTTCATCCAATTTATCATTTCGCCTTAATAACAATTGCTAAGCCTTCATATTTCTCCAACATTTTTACTATTTTGAATCTTTATTATTGAGATGGGTATTGGACAGCTTTTTAGGGTTTTAAACCATTGTGGAAACTATCCTGAGTTGTTAATGATCTTGAGCAGCCTTTGATAATTTATTTTTCTCAATTTTGTGAACAAATATGGATTCTGTTTTGAGTGATAGCGAGGCTAATTCCAAGATAAACAACTAAGAGAAGAAGTTGGCCATCGTTCCCAATAACATTCGCAGTATTTTAAAATTTCAATCGTATAATTTGATATTGTTTGTTTAATTAAAATTTCATGTAGTTTAAGGTTTCAGTTTATAATTGAATTTTTGGGCTCAAAATAATGTTTGGATTAATTTCTTTAAATTATAAGAAATGGGTTATAAGCTAAAATTATGAATGAACTTTAGGTTTGTAAGTAGTTGGGCCATGAATTTGTTTTAGACTTATATGTATAAAGTAGGCCCATAAGTTGTTTAGGCAAAAGCATGGAATTAAACCCATCCATCTAACCCATTCATTTACTATTCAATCTTGGGCATCCATTTTCATTTAATCTCCACCCTACATATGTCTAACGTGTTAGCATCATTTGGCCAAGTGTTTAGGATGTGGATGAATTTTGAGCTAAGTAAAGTGAAAGATTAGGTGGCATGAATTAGATCCATTGGATTGGTTAGATGTGATCCAAACCATTCATCATGGTGATTAATTAAGAAATTATGTTAATTAAGATTTTTCAAATTGAAAAAGAGAAGGCAAAACATGAGGGAATGAGGGAAAAGAAGTAAAGAAAGAAAAGAAGAAAACATGAGAGAAGAAAAGAGAAAAGAAGAAAAGAAAGAAAAAAAAGAGAAGAAAATGTGAAGGAAGAAAGGAGAAAATTAGAAAAGAAAAGCAAAAGAAAGAAATTAGTACATATCATTAACATAGAAATATACTCGTGGAATCAAGAACAGAAATAAGTAAATTGTGCATGTATCTGTATTATTTTTGAAATGATACATTATCTAAGCATGTTTTTGAAAATGGTATGAAAATTGTTGGTTTTTGATGTTTTATATACCGATTATAAAATTATGAAATATTTATTAAAAATGTTGTTGATATGTAAAGTTTTTGAATGAAAATACATTTTATGGCTCTAGTTATTAGCTCATGTTCATTCTGACCTGACCGAGTCTCGTGACAAATGCGGGACTTACAAGCTAGTAAGAATTATGTTTAACTTGTTATGTGCATTTCTGTTTAACTGAGTTCAAATCTCATTGTTTATTATAAAAATTTTACTTTTCAGAGAATAACGAGTAAAAGAGAGAGTTGACATGAGCGAATATAGTTACAGATAGAACAAATTTTTGTTATATACAATTATTAGTGTAGTTTGAAAGACCAAGAATTAGTGATATAAATAATTTTTGTATGTGTAAGGATTTTTGGTAATTATAGTTGTTTAAGAATTATGTAATAATAATAATAGCATGTAATAATGATGTAGCATTGAGTGAAAATTTTGGAAATATTTATGCTAAGACCTTATGTGTGATTTTATATATGGGGGTTATGACAGATTGATTCTCGTCCGCAATTATAGAGTTGGACTTACAAATCTATACCTGTTGTTATATTATCTCAAAAGGCATATACCTTAGGGTCCTTAAAGTGAAGGAGTTTCCTAGCTGTCCTTCTAATGGTGAAATTTTCTTTAATGAGGAATTGTTTCACCTTAGCGTCGACTTCCACATCAAGGTTGTTTTACTGGAATTTTTGAGTCTTTTAGGATTACCTTTTACTAATTAAACCTTAATAGTTGAAAAATCATGTCGAGTTGGAAACAGAGCGTATAAGCTTGCACTCTCTCTTAGCATGGACAAAGTTCACCCTATTTTTCATGTGTCTATGCTCTAGAAGTATATACATGATGAGTTTTACATCTTGGAACCACAAATAATTTAGATTAGTCAAGACTTGTCTTATCTGGAGCAACTTTGGCAATAGTTGATAGGGAGGTCATGAAACTTCATTCTAGATAAATTCTTTCAGTCAAAGTTATTTGGCAGCATCATAAAGATCAGGAGGCCACCTGGAAACCTGAAGAAGTGATGCAGAGATAGTTTCCCTATTTATTTGCCAATGAAGGTATATCTCATATCTATGATTTATTTTGATTCGAAGACAAATCATTTTAAAGGGGGAGGAGTGTCATAACTATATTTTTCATAATAATTACAATAGAATATTAAGTACTAGAATAAAAAATTTTCAAAACTTACGAGGCTAGTGTGTTAAATTATAACAAGTGAGGAAAAAAGTGTAAATTGTTGCAATTGTGGGGCAACAAACCTAAAACTTAAGCTAAATGGCCCCAAAAAACACTTATGAAAGCCCAAAACCTAGTGAACATGAATGCCCAAAATCAAGCCCAAATGTTATTAAATAGGAGGCCTAAAATCTAGACTTTTCTGTTAGTGTTTATGCCCTAAAAACCAATCGTATTATAGATTTCTCGGCATTTAATTTGTAATAAGATATTTATTATTTTTTTAATAAATAAAATAATTATTCTTAATTTACATTTGTATGCTGTTTCAACTATTTATACATACTATAAATAACTTATGAATGTAATAAGTCCAAATAAGACATTTAAAGTAAATGTTCTTATCAAACTATTCCTTATGGAAATAATATTATTTGGACAATAATGTTGTATAGTAGGCATATTGAATGCTTCCGAAAGGATATCAAAAAGTTGATATAAGTTCGGATGATGATGATGGTCATGTCACTGGAGCATTATTATAGATTCACGGTTAGAGAACCGTTTATCGAACATGACCAAAATAAACGATAAATCAAATGGAATAGCATGATGTCAATAATTAATCGTTTGGTCATAATAGTGTACGATGTAATCTTTTGACTTGAGACATTGTGGTCTAATTCGATATAGATGCGTATGGTTCATATGGTGTATACGTGCGAGGCTAGCCATGTCATGTACAATAAGCCGGTTTGGTCATGCGTTGTTCATATGTGGAAATGAATGATGGTCAAGATGGGATCTATTGACTCGGGATTTAGGATTGAAGTTTTTGCTAACTCAATCCGTATCTAAGTTCCTAAGGTAAGCGCCCATACATGTCGAAAAAATAAATCTCTAGCTAGAGTAATTATTAGTTATGCGAAAGAGTTCACGATGACAAGTTCCGGACATAGCGATCAACGGTTCACAAAGAAATTGAGTTCGAAATTTTGACATCCGTAAATCTATACTCTATAAGAATATAGACGATAGAAAGATATTATCTACATGGCAAATGTAACAATTTATATTAAAATGGGATTTGATAAAATTATTAAACTCGTCGCATTTTAGGAGCTATGGCATATTGCTAGATGTCAACCATAGTTAGTGTTTTCAGAATTAATTTTGGATGAAATCCAAAACTGGGATACAGCTAATTCACAGGGGTCCCACAAGGTCACAGCAATACTTGATGTGAGAGGATATAAATTATTTAAAAAGAGGCTAACACCATCCTAAAATAATAAGGGTTTTGATTATTTTATATAAGTGTAATATAAAATTAAATAAAATATTTTAAGAGTTAAATTAACCTTACAATAATTAATTAGATTAATTATTTTAATTGAGTGGATATTTAATAATATTTATTAGGGACTAAATATTAATCATTTAAAAGTTAAATGATTTATAATAAATACCTAGGAGTTAAAAATGCAAACTACTGTAATTTCTATGCATTTATAACAATAAATGATTGTCCAATGATTAAGTTACAAAGCATGAAGTAATTTTTACCAAAATTAAATTTTGCAAAGACTCCCATGCAAATAAAATATTTACAAATCAACCCTAACTATAAAAACCAAAATATTTCAAATTTTTTCATTAAGTGAAAACACTTAGAAAAATTGAAAGAAAAACTCTCTCATTTTTCCTCTTAAAATTCCTCTATTTCATTATGCATTAAGGGTGAAAATTTGTGGAGAACTTGTGTCCTTCAAGTATACTATTCTTTCATTTTCATCAAGCATGCATTGAAGTAAGATAAACACTTCAAATCCTTCTTACAAATTCAGTTTTTATTTTAAAAGATTACCATGAAAAACTTGCAAGCTATGAAATGTTCTTAACTTGCATGTCTAATTTATCATCCTATTCATACATTTTTGGTTTTCCACATTTTCTAGTTTTGCTTAAAAAAATCAAGACTTAAAAAGAAAGCAAATGAAGAGAAGGAAAAAGAAAGAGAAGAAGAAAACGTGAAAAGAGAGAAAGGAGAAAGGAAAAGAGAAAAGAGAAGAAGGAAGAGAGAGAGGCCAAGAGGGAGAGAAGAGAAGGAAGAAGAGAAGAAAGGAAATAAGAAAAGAAAAGAAGAGAAAGGGAAGAAGAAGAAAAGAAGAGAAAGGGAAGAAGAAGAAAAGAAGAGAAAAGAGAAAAGAAGAGAGGCCGAGAGAAGAAGAGAGAAAGAAAGAAGAGAAGGGAAGAGAGAAGGGAAAAAGAAGAAGAAGAAGAAGAAACTAGAGAAGAATAGAAGAAAAGGGGAAAGAAAAGAAAAAGAGAAGAGAAAGAGGAGAGGAATTTTGATTCCAAAATGTGGTAAGAAAAATTCTTTGGTTGTTATTAATTTTCAGAAATTTTCAGTTTTGTTTTTGTGATGGTCATATAATAAATTTATGAATTATGTAGTTATTTGATTTCAGAAGGTTGTTGGTAGTGATTGTTATATATATATATATATATATGGCTGTGTTTTTTACTGTGTTTTGTGCATGATAAATGTGAAATTAAAGTGTTATTATGCATGGTTATGGTGGATGAATGTGGTTGATTTATAGGTGTGAATTGATAAGGATGGAAGAGTGTTCTGCTTGCTGAAAATTCCGAACCAGATTTAGTGTTGTACTTATAAATGAATTCTAGACCTCCAATGATAGAACCATAAAATTATGTGAAAACTAAACATATGAGGGAATAACATAGCCAAAAAGTAAGTCATTTCGTCAAGAGACTAGTTTCAAAAAAAATTTGGAAACCACTACCCTATTATGATTCTAGACACTGTTTTATGTTTGCATAATGTGTAGTGATTTATTTATAACTCAAGCGTTAAGAATTGAAATTAAAATTCGTAAAAAGTCATAAAAACTCTACTTATAAGAAAAAATTCTATAAAAAAATCATCTTAAGATCTGTTTTCAACTAATTACTGCAAAAGTTTAAAGTTATTCTTTGTTCAGTAGGGTAGTACCTAGAATAATCTGAATTGAATTTACGATTCTTTGATTTGAGTAATTTTAGTTCGGGCTCTGTAATAATCATAAACACCTTAATTTCTTATTGGGGTGCATTATTCATGCATAATATATTTGTTCATTTATAAGATAAGCATACCGCATTGTAAATCTTAACAAAACCTGCTTATTGTAGATCATCATCCGAAGCACCCACCGACCACACCTTGAATCGAATTGGCTAGACCTTAACCGACGAATGGATAGTTACTTTTTAAAAAACTATTTGAACTTAATGTTTGGAATACATGTGTTGGAAACTAAATTAAATTCTTTAAATTTGCTTTGGTTATCGGTTTATGGAATTATGATTATTATGGATATTACAAATGTTTTTCTAATGTGTTGATGATATGATGAGTTATTATGAATTTTTTATTTGGGTTATGTTATTAGAGAAAGGATATGAAAATTATTTGTGAATTTTATATAAATGATTTATTTCATAAGTTAAAGCATGATTATGAAATCGTTTTATGATATGATTTTGAGAATTCTTAGATTACTTTCATTGTTGAAGATCATGTGTACATGTATAGTTACAGACTCGGGACTAGGGGAATGGCAATATGTAACGTCTCTGGATCCCCTTACCTTATATGTCATATTATTGATAGTAGCAATAGTGACTTGAGGGATGGCGATACGTAATGCTCCAAGACACTAGAAATTACAGAGAAGTCACTAGGGGGATGGCGATACGTAATACCCCTAGACATCAGTTTATGGAAGATTTCGTTTTAAAGTTTGTCACCAGGTGTTAGGAGCCTGTTTTGATTGTAGAAAGTAAGGGCATATGATCAAGGATTTTTCGAGTAGGTGGGTGGAGACTAATGATAGTGGAGTAAAAAATTAAAATAAAAGGCAGAAGGTAGAGGGACGCGTGTATGCCCTCACTAAGCAGGAAGCACGGACATCGAAGGAGGTGGCCTCAAGTATATTGAACTTCTTTAATAGAGAGGCTAAAGTACTGTTTGTTCCTGGTGCTATCCATTCTTTTGTGTCGTGTGCATTTAGATGTTTTTCTAATAAACCTGCTAAATCTTTGAATTATGTTATGTCTAGGGCTACTCCTATGGGTGAAAATGTGATGGTACAACAGATTTACAAAGCTTGTAAAGTTAGCATGGAGGATAGGGAATTTATTATAAATTTAATTCCTTTAGAGATATGTGATTTTGATGTTATTTTAGGAATGGATTGGTTAGTTGCTTATCATGCAGTAGTAAATTGTTTTATTAAGGAACTAATGTTTAACATTTTGGGTCAACCGGAATAGAAGACTTTTGTGATGGGTCAAGGGTTGCTCAATGTGATTAAGGCCATGAAGTTACTAGAAAAAGGGTGTAAAGGTTTCCTAGTTTATGTGATTGAGAAGGGTGAAACAAAGATGTGTGTGGAGAATATTCCTATAGTCTCAAAATTTCAAGATGTGTTTTTAGAGGATTTTCCTGGATTACCTCTTGAAAGAGAGATTAAGTTTGGTATTGAGTTAGCACCGAGTGCATTACCTATTTCTATACCACCTTAAAGAATGGCACCTACGGAATTAAGAGAATTAAAGAGTCAACTACAGGAATTATTAGATAAGGGTTTGGTATGCTCTAGTATTTTACCTTGGGGTGCTCTGGTTTTGTTTGTTAAAAAGAAATATGGCACCTTAAGATTGTGTATTGATTTCAAGAGATTAAATCAAGCCACAATAAAGAATAAGTATCATTTGCCTCGAATCGATGATTTGTTTGACCAGTTGCAAGGAGCGAGGGTATTTTTTAAAATAAATTTGCGGTCAAGTTATCACTGGATTAGAGTTAAGAATGACGTTGCGCCAAAGACTATTTTCCTTAGTCAGTATGGGTATTATGAATTTTTGGTGATGCCTTTTAGATTAACAAATGCCTTAGCTGTCTTTATGGATTTAATGAATAAAGTGTTTCAGCCATATTTGAATCAATTTGTGATTTTATTTATTAATGATATATTGGTGTATTTGAAAATTAATGAGGAACATAAGAAACATTTGAGGATAGTGCTTCAAACACTTAGAGAGAAGAAATTGTACGCTAACTTTAAAAAATATGAGTTCTGGCAAAAACAAGTGGTGTTTTTAGGGCATGTGGTAAACAATGATAGGATATCTGTGGATCTAACTAAAGTTGAAGTAATAGTTAATTGGGAGCAACCATCAAATGTCACAAAAGTAAGGAGTTATTTGGGATTAACAGGATATTACCGGAGGTTTGTGGAAGGTTTCGCTAAGTTAGCTACACCTCTGACCAAATTAACTCGAAAAGATATAAAATTTCTATAGAGTGAGAAATGTGAAAGAATCTTTCAAGAGCTCAAGAATCGCTCAATGACAATGCCAATTTTGACAATTCCATCTAGTGGTGGGAGCATATTTGATTTATTGATTTATAGGGATGCCTCTAAGACGGATCTGGGTTGTGTATTAATGAAATACGAAAAGGTTGTGGCTTATGCTTCTAGATAGATTAAGGATTATGAGCAAAACTACCCTACTCATGATTTAGAACTAGCAGTAGTGGTTTTTGCCTTAAAGATTTGAAAGTATTATTTATATGAGGAAACCTGCCAAATTTTTACTAACCACAAAAACTTGAAGTATTTGTTTACTTAGAAAGAGTTGAATTTGAGGCAAAAGAGATGGTTGTAATTGATAAAAGATTATGATTATACAACTAATTATCATCCCGAGAAAGCAAATGTAATAGCTAATGCCTTGAGTCAAAAGTCTTCAGGACATGTGGCCACATTTTTAACCACTCAAAGGCAGATTTTATTAGACTTTGATAAAGATCAAATTGAAATAGTAAAGAAGGCCGCCAACTCATATATGGCCCATTTAACAATGAAACTAACCATGATCCAAAGAATTAAAGATGCTCAGAAAGTATACCAGTACTTGAAGAAGAATTTAGAGGAAGTTCCAAGAGGTAAAAGAAGAGATTCACAATAGCTGATGATAGAGCGTTGTATTTTGAAGGAAGACTTTGTGTGCCCATGGATGATAGCATACAACAGGAAATTTTAGTTGAAACCCATAACTCTCAATATACTATTCATCCGGGTAGCACAAAGTAAAAGAGATATGTGCCCTTAAGATAATCAAGATGTGATTTATGATTAAAACTTTATAAAATCTATTGTAAATCTTATGATTAATAAAATTATAATTGTTATTATATTATTTTATATCAAATTGACATGTATGTTTAATTTACATATATTGATAAAATCCATGGAATGTATGCATTGTTATGAAGAGTTCATATTTATGAGACAATGTGATGCTAATGTGATTCTTAAATATTCCTACTCATAGGACTATAAAATGAATTTTATAATGCCATAAAGACTAGTATACACTGTCATTGCTCTATATGATAGAGGGTAGTTGATCTCATAGACTACTTGTGTGAGAACACTAAAGGAAGTGTATAAGTGTTCATTAGTTGAGTATGAATTCACTAAACAGACTCATTCAAATTGTCCAAATGCTAATTATACTTAATCATCAATTGAACATTCGTTGTATCAATGGTGTAAGTGATCCTTAGATTTGAGAACATCATGGTTATTTTGTGGATAAATTGCCATACTTTAATATTACTCAGGGCAAATCTAAATTAAGGCTTGTGATAAGTTGTTATTGGGTGTGGTAAAACATTCATGGAGATATGTAAATGTTCAACACAGGATCCGTCAGCCTTGATGCTTTAAGGTAGAATGTTCTATATGAATGATATAGATTTGACTCATTAAATCCTCAGCCGACGTAGAATATTGTGTGTGATTAAGAAGTGTGATATCAATGATTATACACAATAGAGTCATTATCTTATATTCATTATACATAGTATCAAATAAGAAATGATTTGATGATATAAGGATGTCTTTAATCCAATTAGAGCATTGTGTGGCAGAAAGGTTCATTATTGAAGTTTTACACTTCATTTTAATTTGGGGGTCGTGTTGCATGACTAGGTTTCAACACTGGTCTGTGGACATATTTGATTAATTTTGTTGAAGATTGATTGAATAAAAAAAATCAAAGAGTTTGATTTGGCCTATTAGTCTACTACCTGCTTTACAATGAACCTAAAGAGTCTTGTTATAAATTGACTCGAATTTTTCCAATCTTTATAAAGTATCATTCTAGTATATATATATATAGAGTTAAGGTTATTATGGTAATTTACTAAATTTATATATATGGTATGAGTGTGTATATGTTATCATTTTATCCTAGCAAATGAAATAATGACAAATGGCTCAATCCTAGCTTTGCAATTATGTTTACAAATGTAAAGTGAATATGCATGAGATGTGTATCAATTTTAACCACACATTTGGCAAGCTTAGTTTCCATATATTTTTGTTTAATTAAAATGTTAATTAAATTAGAAAATATAAAAAGAAAAATTAGGCAAAAATGAAAAAGAGGTAGAATGGTGTAGAGAATTCATCTTTTCCTCAATTAAGGTTGGTGTTTGTGATTAATTCCAAGTGTTAGAATTATAGGATTTTGGTGGAAAACCTAAATGACTCAAAGTGTTTTATTAAAGTCCTAAGTGAAAGCCAAAAAGGAAAAATTGTGTCAAGGGTATCATTCTTTAAAAGAGAATCTAATTTGATTCTTTAAAACTTTAAAAGTTGAAGGAAAACTTGAAAATAAGATACACTTTAGTATAAAATTTTAATTTTGTCCATTTTAACTCAATACCTAAATCTTAGCATGCATAACTTAATTTCATGTGTTAAGAAACATAGTTTGCATGAATTATTACACAAAAATGTATCTAGATCTCCAAACTACATATTGGTGGCCCAAAATGAAAATCGACTTTACACAATTTGTGGAGCAAAGTTTAACATGTGAGTAAGTTAAAGCCGAACATCAGAGACCATCAATTTATTAAAGCCTTTAATGGTGCTAGAGTGTAAATAGGAACGCATAGTTATGGACTTTGTGGTAGGCTTACCAAGAACTCACAAGATTCACAATGCAATATGGGTGATTATGGATAAATTAACAAAATCGGCATATTTTCTTCCAATACGTACTACCTATTCAATGGATATATATGCACAGTTATATATTAAGGAGATTGTGAGATTACATGGTGTGATTATTTCGATTGTTTTGAATAGAGATCCAAGATTTACTTCAAAGTTTTGGAAAAACCTACATCAAACTATGAGCACGAAACTGAACTTTAATACTGCATTTCACCTACAAACTGACAAACAATCTGAAAGGACCATCCAAGTTCTGAAAGATATGTTACGAGCTTGCATATTAGACTTAAAGCATAGTTGGGATGAATACTTACTCTTGGTGGAGTTTATGTACAATAATAGTTTTCAATCTACTATTGGCATGGTTCCGTATGAAGCACTTTATGGGAGAAAGTGTAAATTATCACTTTATTAGGATGAGTTTGGAGAAAGAAAAATCTTGGGGCTAGAAATTATCTAGCAAACATATAAAGTGGTTAAAAAGATAAAAGAAATGATGAAAGCTACCCAAAGTAGATAAAAGAGCTCTGCTGACAACTGAATGAAGCACTTGGAATTTATCGTGTGGGAAAAAGTATTTCTCAAAGTTAGTCTAATGAAAGGAGTTATGAGATTCAGTAAGAAGAGGGAGTTGAGCCCTAGATTTATTGACAAATTTGAAATTTTGAAAAGAGTAGAAGATATAGCCTATCGACTTGCCTTTTCTCCATCATTATCCTGAGTTCATAATGCATTTCATGTATCCATATTGCACAAGTACATTGCCAATGCAGCGTACGTACTAAGTTATGAGCCACTCCAACTTAGAGAGGATCTCACCTATGAGGAGGTTCCTATGAAAATTTGGATTATAAAGATCAACAACTACACACTAGGAAGATTTCTTTAGTAAAACTGCTTTGGAGGAATGACAGTGTAGAAGAGGCAACTTGGGAACGAGAGGCGAAAATTCAAGAGAAATATCATTAGCTATTCCAATGAACAAAGTACTTTTTAAATTTCGAGGACAAAATTTTTGTAAATAGTAAACAATTGTAACGTCTGCAGTATTTTAAAATTTCAATCGTATAATTTGGTATTATTTGTTTTAATTAAAATTTTATGTCTTTAGAGTTCCAATTTATAATTAGATTTTTGGTCTCATAATAATATTTGAATAAAATTTTTTTTAATTGTGAGATATTGATTGTAAGCTAAATTGTAAATGAGCTTTAGGGTTTATAATTGTTAGTGAATGCCCTAAAAACCATTCGTGTTGTCGGTTTCAAGGCTTATGAATATTATAATATTTATATAATAAATTAAATAAAGAATTCTTTATTCACATATGTATGTTGCTTCTTTTATTTATTTATGCTATATAATAAAGTATGTATGTGAATTGTCCAAATAATTTATTTAATAGATAAATAAAATTATCAAATTTATTCCCTACAAAAGTGATAAGACTGGGTATCATAAGATGGTATTAGTATAGATTTATAGTTAGATAACTATTTATCAAATTTGACCAAAGACTGATAAATCACATGGTATACATGTAGTCAATAATTTATCGAAAAGATTATATTAATGTGCGATGTGATCCTTTGACTTGAGACGTTAGAGTCGGATTTTATATAAACACGCATAGTTCATATAGTGTATAAGTACAAGACTAATCATTTTTTGTATGATAAGAATTCGAATGATAGTCAAGATGGAATATGTTGACTCGTTCAAAATGATTAAACGTTTCCGCTAACTCTATCCAGATTCGATTTCCTAAATGAATATTGATAAATGTTTGAAACCAAGTTTTTGATCAAAGTAAAATAAATGTCACATAAAGAGTTTATGGGGTAAGTTTAGGACATATTGATCGATAATTTGTAAAATATCAAATTTTGGGTTTTGACATTTTATGAACCCTAATTTGATTAAGATTTGACAACAAAAAAAAATTACCCATACGATACGTACAATCCAAGCAAGGTTTTGGCTGAATATGTTTGGACATTTGATGTGCTTTTGGTTCATTGACCTGTGCAATAACTCTAGTATTATCACAGAACATAGTTATTGGATAACTCATTCTTGGAATCACGTCTAGTTCAGATACAAACTTGTGTATCAAACATTCTCTTTTGCAGCTTCTGAAGCAGCAATATATTTAGCTTCAGTAGTGGAGTCTGCTGTTGTAGTTTGTTTAGAACTCTTCCAAATAATAACACCCCCCATTACACACAAAAATGAATCCGGATGTAGACCTTTTAATATTCACATCTGACTTAAAGTCAAAATCTAAATATCCCTGAATGCTTAACTCTTGACATCCATAACTCAGAATTAAACCGTTTGTCCTTCTTAAGTATTTAAAGATTGTCTTAACAACTAACCTCTAAAATTTTAAGAAATGATATAAAGTAAATTTATAAAGATATTTTTATAAACTTGAAGATGTAATAGTCATGAATGGTAGAATTGAAAATTTTATTAGCAACAAGGTTATTATACACACACACGCACTGTCATGACCACATTTTGGTATAAAATTTAAAAGTTTGTATTAAATAATAAAACAAGCTCATAAATTTTGGTATATTCTTGTAATACTATAAATAGTAAAGTGATATATATATATGGTGTTTGTAACACGTATAAATATATTAATTATATTAATGCTAATACCTATATATACATATATATATATATTTTAGTGTTTATACCAAATATATATATATATATATATACACATATTACATAAATTAATGTCAATATATATATTGTTTGTATCATATATACACATATAC
>JAXCLQ010067569.1:0-14812 GCA_035584115.1 Cedrela odorata | reverse complement strand
TGATTAAATAATATTTAAATAATCAATAATGAATAAACTCATTTATTCATTAATATTTTATTAAATATCTTATATATATTTATAAATCATATTTACGTTATCTCATAAATTACTGAAACATGTCTTACGCATACGGGTTCTAACGTGTCTTTGTCGGAATATTTATTCTTTATAATAAAGAATTAAATTGCTATCCGATCAAAGTATCGGAATAATATCATTAACTAAATTAATGATTATTGTATAACAACAATTACCATTATCATCAAATAACCGAATAATGTATGTGATCTTTTCGGTTTATTGTGAACTGGACATGGATAGATACTAATTCTTTGGTATATCTTCGGTACAACTCGTTATAACCAAAGTTTCCAATCATCATGAGTGATCTCTAGCAAGATGTCATAACCTCCAAACACAAATGAATGAATATATCCGATAAACCCATAGAGTCATACATACGTGTAGTCCTTCTGCTGTTAACTCATAATCGAGTATGGGTCATAATATCATCAAACCTCTAACTTAATCATAGGATCAGAAACTCAATCATATATAGGATTCGTATATCCGCAAAAATATTTTTCCGGACACACATGCTTTGTGTCATGCCTCCGCCCTTGAGGTCCACACGTGACAACCGCCACAGACCTTTAAGACACATTCGATATCTTCGAACATACCTCTCAGGTCTGTAAGGCTACTTGGATACCTGTCCCTCTTGTATGTTTACATGCGTCTGAAAGCAATTTTCAAAACAACTTATAAACACATTCATATAAACACGTCTTTCTGAGACAATTTTCAAATCATTCCATAATAAAGATATATTAAATTTTAAGACACATGTAAAATACTTATCAAATTACATCATTCCTGTTCATAATTACAAACATAAATAGTTTTATAAAAGATACACAGTTAACTAATCTGTCTTAATTTGTGAGTCAAGAATATCAATTGTACCTGAGGGCATTACACCATTTATTGATCACCACTACTTGTACAATACACTTCTTAATCTAGATCTCCTGAAAACTGAGAGGTGAGGGGGTGAGTATATAGGGATATACTCTGTGAGTGAATAAAAATACAGTTTAATAAAACATTTATTAATACACATAAAATAATTCTATATTGATAAAACATGGCCTGTTATACAAAATAACTAGGCTGGTTCCTCTTCCAGGTGGTTACCTTAACCATGGTAACCCCAAGACCGTCAGTAGGCTTTATGCACAGAAAACGATGCTTATTTATTAAAACAGTTCTTTAAGTATAAAAATATATACTCAATTTCTAAAATTGGCTCACCACTGACATTGGTCTCAAGTAGTCATGTGATGATACTCATGATTATCCTCGTCAATCCCGCAGGTGGGTAACTCTATATCATCACATTCACTCATATAATTGTCCCACCTGCAGTGCATTCACCTAGGCGACCTCTCAAAGGTCCGTCCTTAGGCTACTACTCTGTAGCTATAGTCACATATACAATCTTGGCCCTCCCGGCCATATCACCAATACAAAGCCATAATATTTAATTTCAACATCATATCATTTATAAACATTTCACTTTCAACATAATTGCAAAACATGCATTTCTAATATTGAACTTGGCCTCATGGCCATTCACATTTTAAATTAATAGACAGATCATTCATGTACATTTCAAATCAATAACAATAATTGTATTTCTTATTTTGTAAAACAAGAAGTTTCATAAAACAGTTTAAAAGTATAAAACAGGTAAAATGTCCACTCATTGGTAAGGGAGGGGTCACCACTCCCATAATTACTCCTCGCTCTCACTAGGTTCCACTATCGTGTGTTTGGCACTTAATATCACACATGTATAGTGTAAAGGTCCCCTTTATTTGCTGGTTCAGGGCCAATTAATGAGCCCATGGCTGCAAGTCAGGGAGACACCAAAGGGGATTTGTTGTGTACTCCTCCGTCATTGGATTACAATAAAATGAGTACTTGCATTAATTATCCAATCTTGCTTGTCCTATGTGTTGTGATGCTTGGTTGTTCAATGCTTTTTTGCTCATTGCTTGCTTGTATGTTGCTTACTTGCTTGTTGCGTATGCGCTTGAATTGTGTTGTTAGACGATCTTTGCTTGTTTTCAATTATTGTCTGTTACTTGCTTACTTTTGTAGACAACTAACCTACTTATGCTTGCTGCGTGTAGAAACTTGTTTAGGCTAACTTACTAATTCAACGTGATAGTGAGTGCCGCACGGATCCGAATTTCGTCTAAGAGAAAAATCAGTTCGTGACAGTTAGTATCAAAGCACAAGGTTGAATTAAAAATGTCTAATAAACCTAGCTTTTCAAAAGTAAACCGATTAGATGCTCTTGAGAAAAAATAGACAGAATTATAAGAATGTCAACGAGTATTGGATACACTTGAAGGAAAATGGATAGAGTTCAAGATTTTTCAAAGAGCCTTAGAGGTAGCACGGAAGAAAGTAGGCTTACCTGATACCGAGGACTTGAGACGAACCATAAGATTGCTTGAGTCCTTGAGTGCTCGGGTAAGAGCACTCGAATCGAAAGCCGCTAACTCTAGTACCAAATCATCTGGTGGTAGACATCTCGAAGAGTTGGAAACATAACTTGCAGATGTGTAAGTGACTCTATCCGAGTTTGCGGTGAAGTGGGTATGTTACGGGAACAACTAGAAGACACAAGGGCAAACCTCACTGCTCGTACCCTTGTAACTCAGTCAGGAGTCATCCCGAGCCAAGAATATCAACTAATAAGGGTATCGGAATTAAAGCACTATAGAGGAACCCAAGATGCCAAAGAGCTCGAAAATTTTTTGTTTGATATCGAACAATAATTCTAGACTGTAAGGGCAGATTCTGAAGAAGTAAAGGTGACCACAGCATCTATGTACTTGTCGGGGATGCCAAGTTGTGGTTGAGGACAAAGCATAAGGAAATTCAAGATGGATGTTGCACAATTGACAACTGGGAGAACTTGAAACTAGAATTGAAAAACAAATTTCTCCCAGAAAATGTGGCATACCTTGCTCGAAAGTAACTACATGGGTTGACCCAAATTAGGACAGTCTGCGAGTATGTGAAGAAGTTCGCAAGTTTAATGTAAGATATTCGGTCTATAGATGAAGAAGGCCGATTGTTCTACTTCATGGAAGGCCTTCAGCTTTAGGTTCGAACTGAGCTTTAGCGACAAAAGGTGCAAGATCTCCTATCTATTGAACGGCTGTCAATTAACTCCCGTGATAACACCCAAGCAAAAAGGTTGTTACCCATGTCGAGAGAGAACAGTAATTAGAATAAAAAGCCCAAGAATTGGGGCCTCAACAAAGGTGGAGAGCGACTAAGAGGCCAAACTTGAACTTCCCAAAAAAGCTAACATTTTTCAATAGTAGGGAAGCAAACAAACAACCGTTTGGATGTTGGCTATGCAAAGGCCTGCACAGAGCATTAGAGTGCCCTAAGAAGACTAGACTAAGTGCCATAAAAGCTGTAGAGCAACCACAAGAGAAAATTCAGGGCGATCAGGAAGTAGAAGAAACTAGTCACATGGTGGCTTTGAGAATGTTGAATACCTTCAAGAAGCAGTTTGTGGGCAAGAAGGTTGTGGGAATAGGCCTTTTATACGTTGACGCCCTAATTAATGGGATTATGGCAATAAGTGTTATAATGGAGATGGTGGCCACTCATAACTTTATTTTCGCTTCAGAAGCGGAGCGCCTTGGGCTGAAGCTCGAGGCGGATGTTGGCCGCATGAAGGTGGTCAACTCGAAAGCCTTACCCATGAGTGGGTTGGCGAAGCAAGTGTAAAAGAAGATCGGCACTTGGGAAGGTCAGGTGGACCTTATGACCGTGCAGATGGATGACTTTGATATTGTCTTGGGAATGAACTTCTTGTTAGAGAAGGGTGCAATCCCTGTTCCATCTATCGGTGGTTTGTTAATCATGGAAAAAAAGCCTGCGATGGTGCCGGTCAAGCAGCCAACTGAGGCAAAGCTCTTATCCGCTCTTCAATTTAAGAAGAGGATTAAGATAGGAGAACCCTCTTTTATCGCCATTCCGACTTTAGAGGAGGAGGGGGAAGGAGAGCCAACCCCATCGGAGATCACGGATGTATTGAGGAAATTTGCAGAAGTGATGCCGAAGCAATTGCCTAAGACTTGCCACCAAAGAGAGCAGTCGACCATCAAATCGAGTTAGTGTTCGGGGTAAAACCACCTTCACATGCCTTTTACAAAATGACCATACTATAACTAGCTAAACTCCACAAACAATTGAATGACTTGTTGGAGGCTGGCTTCATCAAACCTTCGAAAGCACCTTTTAAAGCCTCGATGTTGTTCCAGAAGAAGCAAGATGGGAGCCTACTATTGTGTATCGACTATAAAGCTCTCAACAAGCTAACGGTCCATAACACCTATCCCATTTCATTAATAGCAGATTTGTTTGATCAGCTGAGTGCAGCAAAGTTCTTTACAAAGCTAGACTTACAGTCAGGCTACCAATAGATGAGGATTGCCAAAGGGGATGAACCGAAGACCACGTGTGTCACCCGATATAGATAGTATGAGTTTTTGGTGATGCCGTTTGGGTTGACGAATGCTTCTGCAAGCTTTTTGCACATTGATGAATGATGTGTTCTACGAATATTTGGACAAATTTGTAGTGGTCTAATTTAACGATATCGTGGTCTACAGCAAAACTTTAGAAGAGCATAAAGAGCACTTGGCTAAGGTATTTCAGAAGTTGAAGGATAATGAACTTTTCGTAAAGAAAGAGAAATGTTCATTTGCACAAAAGCGCATCAAATTCCTTGGCCATGTGATAGAGCAAGGTTGCATATGGATGGATTTGAACAAGGTAAGGGCTATTCAAGAGTGGAGGATGCAGACAAGCGTAACAGAGTTACGATCCTTCCTTAGATTGGCTAACTATTATCGGCGGTTCGTATAGGGATATTCAAAAAAGGCTGCACCATTAACGGAGTTGCTAAAGAAAGGTGCAACGTGGGAGTGGTCTGAAAAGTGTAAAGGAGCCTTCGACAGCTTGAAGAAAGTGATGATAAAAGATTTGGTCCTTAGCCTTTTGAATGTAACCAAGCCATTTGAGGTGTAGACCGATGTATCTGATTTCGCCTTGGGGGAGTTTTATTGCAGGAGCGCTATCCAGTAGCTTATGAAAGTTGAAAGTTATTAAATCCGGAGCGAAGGTACACAGCCCAAGAAAAGGAACTCTTAGCTGTGTTATATTGTTTGCGGATATGGAGACATTACTTATTGAAGTCTAAATTCGTGGTGAAGACGAATAATACCGCTGTGAGCCACTTCCTTACACTGCCAAAGTTGACCCCAAAGCAGGCCAGATGGCAAGAGTTTTTGGCAAAATTTGACTTCCACTTTGAGCACAAAGCCGGGATCTTGAATAAAGTAGCGGATGCTCTAGCAGTAAGTCAGAACTCGCTAGTTTGAGAAGGATGGCAACTATGTCAGCTACCACAATTTTGATACTATTTTGTGAGTGCATCAGAGAAAACTTAGAGAAGAACCCAGCCTCTCGCAAGATTATGAAGTTGGTAGAAGAGGGGAAGACTCGCCAATTTAGGGTCGAAGATGGGCTCTTATAGATAAAGGGCAGTCGCTTGTACATTTGAAATGCTGGAGATTTACGGAGAACTCTTTTGAAGGAATGTCACGACACTCTATAGGCGGGTCATCCGGGATGGCAGAGAACGTACTCCTTGTTAAAGTAAGGGTTCTATTGGCCACAGATGCGGGATGATGTAGCGAAGTATACCAAGACCTGCCTTGTCTGCCAACAAGATAAGGTGTAGAAGTTAAAGACTCCAGGATTGCTAAAGCCGCTGAACGTGCTGAGCCGACCGTGGGAGAGTGTCTTGCTTGAGTTCATCACCAACCTTTCGAAGTTTAAAGGTGACTTAACTTATATTTAGTGGTTGTTAACAGGTTTTCGAAGTATGCCACTTTTATACTAGCCCCAAAACATTACGAAGCAGAAGAAACAGCGAGATTATTCTTCAAGCACGTGGTGAAGTATTGGGGAGTACCACAGCACATTGTGAGCGATTGGGACCCGAGATTTGTAGGAACGTTCTGGTCCGAATTGTTTAACCTTCTTGGGTCGCAGTTGAACATCTCTTCGAGCTATCATCCCCAAACTGATGGGCAGACAGAGAGATTCAACGGGATGCTAGAAGAGTATTTACGCCATTTTGTAAATGCCAACCAGAAGAATTAGACACAATTACTTGACATAGTATAGTTCTACTTCAATGCAAAGAAGAGCTCATTAACAAACCAAAGCCTATTTGAAGTAGTGATAGGACAGTAGCCACTTCTACCTCACACCATCACGGAGTATAATAGAAAGGTCCTTCGGGCTTTTAATTTCACCAAGGAATGGAGAACCAACACCGAAATAGCTCAAGTCTATCTAGAGAAAGTGGTCGCTAGGATGAAGAAATGGGCAGACAAAAGTAAAAGATCGCTCGAATTTAAGCCTGAGGATTTGGTGTTGATTAGGTTGATTCTAGAACAGATCCGCTTCCGGGGGAACTGAGATCGGAGACTAGTGCAGAAGTATGAAGGTCTAGTTCTAGTCATTGCTAAGGTAGGGAAAGCCTCATACAAGGTCAAGACACCAGCCTGAATGAAGATTTACCCAGTCTTTCATGTTAGCAGATTGAAGCCATACCATGGCAACAAAGAGGATTTTGCACGTAACCAACCTAAGGAGATGAGACCAAAAAGCAGCCACAGAAACAAACTACCAAAGAAGTTGAAGAAATCCTAGCAGAGCGACGAGTGAAGAATGGGGGAAGACTACACTACATGGAGTTTCTCGTGAAGTAGAAGGGCCTTGGAGAAGAAGAAACCAGCTGAAAGAAAACCGAAAAACTGGAGCCATTTCAGCAGAAGATTGAAGACTTCAAAAAGGCGCAATCGTCGAGAACTCCGATAGATTAGGTGGGGGAGGGTGTAAAGGCTCCCCTTATTTGTTTGTGTAGGGCCAATTAATGAGCACATGGCCACAAGTCGGAGAGGCACCAATGAAGATTTGTTGTTTACTCCTCTATCCTTGGATTATAATAAAATGAGTGCTTGTGTTGATTGTCTAATCTTACTTGTTTTATGTGTTGTGATGCTTGGTTGTTCAATGCTTTTTTGCTCATTGCTTGCTTGTATGTTGCTTGCTTGCTTGTTGCGTATTCTCTTGAATTATGTTGTTAGACGATCTTTGCTTGTTTTCAATTATTGTCCGTTACTTGCTTGCTTTTGTAGACAACTAACCTACTTGTACTTGTTGCGTGCAGAAACTTGTTTAGGCTGACTTACTAGTTCAACGTGATAGTAAATGTCGCACGGATCCAAATTTTTGTTTAAGAGAAAAGTCGGTTTGTGACATATAGTCTTATTAATTTCAATATTCCAAATCATTATAACATGCACTAAATGTATTGTTCAAGTATAACATATCCATAATTCCTTAGTTTGACACATATTGCATTATGAGGCTTTATTTACGATGCCATATTTACAAGGCCATCAATTCGATTCCCAATAACGGAATCCTATTACCATAACTATCCCAATTTTACATACATTTTCGTCATAACACTTCAAGTATCATCACTTAATACCATTTAACATTTCATACGCAAACTCATTGAAATCCCTAAATTCTCATTTTCGTCTAAACAGACATACTTATTCCAAACAATATTCAATGCATGTATATAACATTATATACTTCTAATTAGCACAAATCAACACAGCTAAGCAAAAATCAAATTAAATTCATATGAACAGTAAACCCCAACATTTTAACATTTTCAAAAAATCATGACTATAATGGGTTAATAGGCTTACTGATAACTCTGTAGAAACTGTTAAAAGCCTCGATTAGTTATTTAATCGAAAAAATTTCAAATTTGATTCGAAACCTATTTTTGTTCGTCATCGTTTCTTGCTTTTCTTAGCCCAAATGTGGTATCAATACGAAGAGAATACAATAAAGATTTATTTGGTGGTGAAAATTTCGAATTTAATCAGAAGAAAAATGAGAAATCAAAGAGAGAAGTGAGAAACGGTATTTAAAGAGAAAAATATAGGTTTTGAGTGTTTTGAGAGAGAGAGAAAAACGTGAAACAAGTGAGGGGTGACTTGGGTTTACATAGACAAAGGGATGAAAAGACCAAAATGCCCTCAAAATCTTTGAAAAATTTCAAAAAAATCATATTTTTGCAATAAACAGTATGCTACAATGCCATAAACAGTGTCGTTGAACACATTCATTAGCAATGGACCGGTTTTCAAATCCAGTCAACTGGATTGCTACAGTACCCCCGACATAGCTATTGTCGGTTGACCGTTTTTCAAATCAGTCGACCGATGCTACAGTACCCCCTTGCTGCAGTAACTTGATTTTTCACTATTTAAAAATCTTGCTATTTAGTCCTTGAAATTTTGCATCATTTTTCAGTTTTTGAAAAATAAAACTAAATATATATTAATTATTTCATTAATTCAACTTAAGTTCTCCTAAACCTCGTTAATGTATCAAATAAATTTTAAATCATACACATGCGATAATAAATGTCATTAAATGACTATTTTATCATTTTGTTCAAAGAACAGGGTTTACACTTTGGCCAAAGATTTTATTTCCGCGTGTGATAGTTCCACCTAAGATCTCAGGCTCTAACATCTAAACTAGCAGATTATATTTTGGTTATCACCTATCTTCATACACTTAAACACATTGCCAGCAAGCTTCTTTTACAAATGAACAATATGCCTCAATGCAGAGGGCAGCCATAACAGCTCAAGTCATAAGACTAGTGGTATACTAGTATGATTGTGTGGCGTATCATTGATTGTGGAAAGTCACTTATGTGATTCATCACGTTTAATTATGTTCAATAACATGTTCACCAACGTATTACTTATGTTCATGCTCTTGTGACATGAGACTCGTCACCTAACTATTAGTATCCAATACTAATCCTTGGCAGCATCAAACATACCAATCATACAATGTTATATTCCAATATGACATTACCTTAACTGAGAACTAATTCAGATGTATTTAAATCATAGACTCTATACTCATATCTATAACTTTTTGCAGATAAAGTCTTGACGTTATAATACATCATGGGATTACATTCTGCATTTTATATACAATATAAATTAGCAACTGAATATGCAAAATGATATAAAAGCCATTTTATTAATCGTAAATTAATTTACAATTAATTACATAAATATATATATATATATATACATAGAATGATATCCTTGAACCGTATGACACAATTGGTTCTAATACATATCTCCAACAATCTCACTATACAAACCTTTATCCTTATACTTTAAATTTTATTATGATGTTTTTCTGATTCTGAGTTCCTTACAGCTTTATAAGAAATTATATTCTCATCACTCCCACGACTCGCACATAGGAAATTCTTTTTATATATGCCTTGTTTTCATGTGGTTTTGACATTTCAAATCTCTTAAACACCTTGTCCACAAATTCTCTTGTAACAAGAACAACAATTATTATTTTCTTATTGCAAGCAATCTATATTCCCAAAATCCTTTTAGCAAAATCTAAGTTAGTCATGCCAAATTCTCCTTTTTGAATTTCTTTGGATCTATTTACTTCACTTCTATATTGATTAGTAATTATAATGTTAACAACATATAACAACAAATAAATAACTTCATCTCGATTTAGTTTCTAATAGTAACCACAACTGTCAAACTTATTTCTTTTATAACTATGATTTGTTAATTATCAAATCTTCTATATCATTGTTTAGGAGATTGTTTTAAGCCATATAGAAACCTCTTTAACAAACCTGCAGGATCCTCTTTTACTTTTTCCTTGGAGCTTTTAGGTACATTTGTTTTTGAATCAAACAACATCCCTACTTAATATGCATCTTGATGACCTTTCATTTGAGCACTAAATCTTTTATTTCTTTAACACCATCTAAATATCCAATTAAAGCACTCTTTATGGCTGTTGGTTGAAGTTTCACCCTTTCTTAAAGGTCTTTGAATTTAAAGCTAATGATAGACTTCTATTCAATAAGTAACATACGGGTGCCATAACCTCTGCACAGATAATCATTGACAATTTTGAGTTCATTTACATTCATCTAGTTGTATTTAACAAAATTTTATTTATTCTATCAATTAACTCATCCTGCTAAGTATTTCTAGTAATTATTTTATAATTGTAATTCCATTTGCCTCAACCATTTCCTTATTCTTTCTCAACTTGTTCAATAGATTTTCTATTTCCATCTTCTAATTGGTTTACCTTTTTCAATCAATTCTACTTTCCTTCTTTTAAGCTTGAGTAACTTATCACAAGCAAAAGCAAAAATTGTTCCAAACTAGTCTTGCACTCTAAAATCAAGGTTAGTTTTAAACAACCACTGCCTGAATTGATTACTCTAATAAAGCATCCGATTATACTTCTCAATCAATATATATATATATATGTTTCTCTTAGCATGACAAATTTTTTTCCACTAGTCGAATTACCCAACAACTCTTTTTGATAAACTACTATTGCAAGATAAAACAACATCTTATATGTAACAACTTTAGCATACTAGTCCTTTTCAAACTAAGCCTCAGCCACAACTGAATCCAAATAAACAATAGCTACACACTATAATACTGACAGTTCAATAACTTTTACATTAAGATTCTTAATTTCTTGATCCTCCTTATAAAGAACTACTTTAAATTCCCTAGTCACACTCTTACTCTTTAAACACTCTTCCAAAGCATTACTAAGAAACAATTAGCATTTACTAATTAATTCATGCAAAAAGGCATCAACAACCTAACTCTTTTTCTCACTTTTATTTACCTTTTTTCACTAACAACATTATCTGACTCACCAAAATTTTCACCTAGCAAGCACTCTTTATTATCCAAAACCTTAAGCTGGTGTCGGAGAGTAGTTATTCTTCATAGGCCAAATAAATATACTCCAAGGTACTTTTTGTTCTGTAAATGACCTTTTGGTGGATTTAACCTAGCACGCTTTTCTAAAAAGTTTGCACATAAATCCAAAGATTTAACCTTTACATTACCAATAAGTCCTTGTCTAACTGGGTCTCTAAGCTCTCTTTCACTAATATATATATATATATATATATTCAAGCTTCAAATACCATATTTTTTTGTATCACCTATATTTGTGTCACTTAAAACACTACCATCTCCTTGCACTTATCAATGTGCATCTTGTTTTTGCTGTTAATATCATAATTTCATTATTTTTATAAGATTTATCAAAAGACTACCACTTATCAATTCCTTTCAATCTTTCTTCCAAGTGATCATGACACTCCATTTTTAACACTTTAATTTCTTGACTCTATTATAGTCTTAACTATGTCAGCCACCTGTCATTTTAATCTCTAGACTTAACTAGCCATTGTAAATTCTATCATCACAAATAATGCATATTGTATTAACTTAACATATCTATAATCCACTAGTAGCTTTATCTGTTCCTCCGCTCTACCCCTCATCAGGTTATTCTTATTATTCTCACTCCGTTCATGTTTTATTTGAAACTAAATATATTCCTATTCATTCTCTAAGTTCTACTTCTAACTAAGTGTTTCTTTTATCCATTTTAGTCAAACGTAACTCATCAATATTTTTGCTTCATTGTTTAAACAATTCTTTTCTCAAAGCTTACATTTCTTCCTTATTGTTCATTTTCCTGTTTTTTCCTGAGAAACCTTCAGAATTGATAGAAATGGAATAATATTGTTTAATGATACTATCTAAGCATGACCTCAAAAACTAAAATGTATACAATCTAGTACATTCTTAGTTCTATACATATGTTCCAATAGTAACTCCGAGGTATTTTCTGATAGTATAATGCTCACAACTTTGAGGTGAGCTTTCGACACTAGTCTTTTATTATCATTTTCCTACTGAGCGGCTTCTCTTAGATGCCACACCCTCATATTTTACTTCTTCTTATGTTTCATCACATTCTCGTTTCTCTCTTTCTTTAGCACCAACAACTTTTCTCTATCATAAATTTTTAGTGTAGTTTCTGACAATCACAATCTGATTATGATATATTGTGGGCTTATAACTAAAAGGCTATAGAACAAAGGTATCTGTAAAGATCCAAACATATACTTAGACGATATCACTTTATTATAGAGATAATATAGAGGTGAAGTGAAAATATAAAATATACCCACTAAAAAGAACTTAGTATATTCTCTTACTAAGCCATTGTCATAGCAAAAGCATGATAGGCACACCAAATTTTTTGGTGTAAAGTATCATAGAAATTAACTCTAATGCAAGTGAAAAATTGTTGATTATATGTCTTAGATCCAATAGGGACAAATGCATAATTGTATATTATTGTATTGATTAATAAAATTGGTAATTTATTTATAAGTTTTATCTATGTTGACTACTTATATATAAAGTCCTTAGAATGACAATTAGAGGAATTAACTTAAATTTAATTTATGAGATCCTGTCATTCTTAAATGTTCTCGATCGTAAGATTATCAACATTAAGACATTAATAAATCTAGATTAGATCAATATATGTTATGTCTACTTCCTTTAAAAAAAAAATTAGCTAATCTCATAAGCTACTAGTGAAGGTATTCATTTAGTTAGTTAGAGAACAAGTTTATTGAATTAACTAGCTTGAGAAACCCATATGGAGTGTTATCCTCGTGTCTATAACATTTCTCTCAGTTACGATGATATAACTGATCATTTGACTTAAGATCTTCATGATACCTTATTTGTGGATCATATATACTTTGACATTATACCTCCGTCGTCCATAGCCAGATTGCGTATAGAGTAATGATTGGGTAATATGATAAGCACGTGAAGGTTATAAAAAATCAATAAAGGATCCGTCGCTCTGGATAACATAGAGTCGATATCCCAAGGGACGCTATTTTGATATAAGTGATAATATAAATCCATGGCCATAGTAAGTTTTGAAAAGAGTTTCAGAAACTTTAAAATTATATTAATAGCTTTAATCAAAAATTTCAATAACCATGATTTAATAGATTAAACATTTTTCATACTTTAAAATCTTTGGTGGGATATGTATGAGGTGAAATGATTGTATTATACGATAATTGTATATAGACTAGGTTTTACTAATTTAGTATTCTTTCTCAATTTGTGGTCATAAAATATTGTTAAATGCCGCTCATGATCTAAGGAACTTAGTTTTTTAATTAAAGAGTTAATTGATGATAAATTAATTAAATTAATTTATCTATACTGAAGAAGTTTATAACTATCTCCATTGCCAACATAAGAAAAAACCTAATATGTCACACACTAAAAGGTATTGAAGAATTAAGGTCAAATTATGTAAATAAAAGATTAAAGACTTAATTATTAAGTTCATAATCTTTAAGAGTTTATTTAATAATTTTGGAAACAATTGGGAGTTAAACTATAATTATGCAAAGTGTTTGTATTTAATTATAATTATTTAATTATAGGTTTTCTAATTTGATTAAGATAATATTATTTAATTAATTAAATTAATTAAATAGTATTTAATTAAAAAATAAATTACTAATAAAATTATAAATTTATTTGGTGACTTTTCTATTTGAATTAGGATTTAAAAAGTCAAAATATGAAACCCCAATTTTAATTTAAAAATATAAGTAAATGAGAATAAGAATAAAAGAGAATTTTTTTCAAGAGTTCGAGAGAAAATTGTATTGACAAAAAAATTTTTAGTTTGTATTTTTTCAAGAACTAGTATATATAAAATGATACTCTATATAATTAATATTTAAGAAAATATTAAAATTATAATTTTCTACCTTATATAAATTACCATTAGAGATCACACACTTAAATAGTTGATTTAGAAAAAAAGGTTTAGCATAGTTTCCATATTTGGGTCATAACGTTTGATTCTAATATTGGATTAATACTTTGAATCTAGAAACAAGATTCAAAGATCTTAAACTACTCAAAAATCTCAAACTTTGTATTTTACGAAGAAATTCAGATTCAGACATTTTGAAAGTTAAAAGGATATTCAAAAATATATATTTGTAAAAAATTCGAAAAAATATTATTCTAACTTCATTGGTGATAAAGATGTATATTAATCATTTTATTTATTTTTAATTGATATTATAAAATATAATAAATAGTATCATCTTGACGTAAAAATTAATAAATATTTAATTAATTAAAATAATTTTAAATCTTCGCTCGTATTGGTATGCACACGAAAACACACCCAAGAAACCACATGCGGAAAGTCCATACTGGGATTGATGAGTCGTCTGTGTTGGGGACTGTTAGCCGAACTTGCTCAACTGGAGAGAGCTCGTCTTCGTCTATACTGGGATCTTCTGTGAGCTGTTTGCTTGGTGGCGCCTCTATCTCTACAGTTCCTATTGAATTTGACAGAGAGAAACAGGAGATAGAATTTGTTCACTGCTTTGTATGAAGTATCTTAAAAACGAATTTGGACGGTTTAATTGGTTATCGTTTTGTTCTTTTTGGACAATGAAATGTTGGAATTTTGTAGCATTTTTTAGTTGTGCACATATTAAATTGTATTTGCTCCAATGGAATTTGGTCAGCAGGTCAACTTTTGGTTTTTGGGTAATTAATAGACAAAATAGTGGATCTTTTAGTACTCGACTGAAAGTTTAGGTTAGTTTTGTTAACCGATTCTAAGAATTTGCTGGTTCAATGTT
>JAXCLQ010067510.1:0-10441 GCA_035584115.1 Cedrela odorata | reverse complement strand
TTCTTGATCAAGCACTGTGGGAAAAACCTATCTCAGATATGGAGGTGGAATCCGATTCTGATGGAAAGCGCCTTTGTCCATCCCCCGACCTTGATACTTTTCTTGACCAAGCATTATGGGAAAAACCTATCTCAGATGTCTGGCCCTGGTCCCATGCAATCACCGGCACAGGCCAAAATCCTGAGGCGACTATGAACCCCTACGCCCCAATCCGGCCCCCTGTGCATGTCGGCCTATTTTCTTATCACAACATGTGCTAGTTGTTTGATTGGCTATCTGCTGGCGCTGGTGCTGGTGAGTGGTAATTGTATGGTCGTCAACTTCATCGTTTATAGTGGCACAACTCATTTCTTGTGTATATGACTTAATTTCATGTTCATGTTTGTAGAGCTAATCTTTGAAGCAAGATTATATTTGTGATCTCTCTTTTAATTATTTACAATAATTTTATGGTTGTAAATTGTAATCCTTCTCTAAAGTATGAATATTATGTTTATGTCTAACAATGTGAATTTAGGAATTGTAATCGAAGATCTTTGTATAACTGATCTAAATCTAGCCCATCAAGGTGTATTTAAGCATATGACTGGTACAAGATTATGTTTGACATCTAGCCCACAACAGTTCTAAATTAAAAGTTGTAACGCATTAATTTTGAATATACTCTTATTCTTTTTCAATGTGTAATGATTGGCATTTGAAGCTTCATGGTTTAAAAGGATGTATGGCCATTGACCAGTAGTGCGTATATATTTATATTTGTTATTCCAGCTAGCTTTGGTCATTATTAGTAAAATATTTGTGCTTTTTACTTGCCTAATTGCACTTCTAATGATTGGTCATGATATCAAAAATCAAGTGGTATTATTCAATTACCCTCTATAATTAATCATGTAATTTCATATTGAAGTTCTGCGATTGATGAGTTTAAACTCAGGGATGTAAACTTTCCGAGTATAGATGTCTTGATTCACTCTTCATCTTCTACATGTTTTTGGAACACTGATTGGACAGTTTTCTTTTCTTGTTTCAGTAATTGATGATGCTTTGTGCGAACAAAGGCTTTGGGACATGAAATACCGAGGCGTGCAGAACTTCTACATGTGTGAAATTCAAAAAGATTTCACAATTGACGCCACTTTCAAGGGGAATTTGCCTCGTTTTCTAAATCACAGTTGTGATCCCAATTGTATATTGGAGAAGTGGTTAGTATGATCAATATTTGCTGCTTTTTTGCATTCTATGGTATCAGCATTGCACAGTATGTGATTTTTAACTAATTTAATTGCTTCTCTTAAGTCAAGTTGAGGGCGAGACGCGTGTGGGTGTGTTTGCGGCTCAATCAATTAAAGCTGGAGAACCATTGACATATGATTGCAGGTACATGTAGATCTAGCAACCATGTTGTAGTCGTGGGCATGCATATATTAAATTAGTTAATAATCTTTCTTTTGGTTCCGAGGCAGCCTTGACAAGTTGGTGAGTTATAGGAGACGCATAGGTGAATGTAAAATAATTATATTTTCTTATTTTCATAGTGTGACGATTATAATTATTTTATGATTATAAGTATGTAAATGGAAATGATAGGTTGATGTAATTGTTAACTGTGGGAATGTTGGTGAGTTATAGGAGATTGTGGCTAGGAGAAGGCCGAATATAAAGTTGATGTGAATGATGAATTGAGGCTGTGAAATTTAAGAATGATGTTAACTTAGTGTTGATTTCATAAAAATAACTTATTTTCCAAAGGAGTGTTTAAATAAATATTTGAATTACATGTTATAAAGATCTTGATTAAATTCTTAATTATTGTGTTAGTCAGTGCTTTGTTCGATTGTGATTATGATGATCATGAAAACAGTTTTCGATAACCTTGTAAAGTGTTGAGAAATTATGAATATGTAAGATTGATTTGGACGATGTCAACCAAGACAGAATACTAAAATTGTTCGTGGATTGTGTATATTTAATTTGTTTTGTTAAGATTAAAATGTGAATATAAAATTGCTATTTGAACTTAATATTTGAGATACAGATGCTTGAAACCTCAATTAAATGTGCTAAATATGCGTGGTTACTGCTTTATAAAATATATGGCGATTTGGGGTTATTGAAATTATGTTCCTCGAAAATGTTGATGATGTTTCGATTAATGTAAATTAAGAATTGTAGTTGTATTATATTGGTCAAGGAAAGTGCAGTAGGATTAATGTGAATGTTATAAAAGTGGTGAATTATTATGAGCTTATAAGAGGTGAGTTGGTTTATGATTTAAGTGATTATATGAGGGAAGAAGATTGATGGTTGAGTGAGTGAGTGTTTGTTTGTGTGTGTGTGTATATATATATGCGCATTTGTGTATGTGGAAAAAGAACTAAAATAGCATATGACATAAACTTATTGAAACAATTCAAATATACTTGAGATGAGTACATGACAATGATATTAATATGTTGCAAATTGGTTGCAGAAAGGACAATTATATTGTATAAATGAAATTGGTCTTAATAGAAAATGATATCTTAAAATGATTTGCTATTGTCTATGCATAATGAGTTGAGTATGTTGTGCGGTGACTTGAAAGGAAATGGATTGAATGCATTGATCTTGTGAAGTGTTGTGTGTATTGTGATTGAGAATTGGAAATAGTGGGACGGCGATGCGTAACGTCCCTGATGATTGATTTATGACTTGAGGGATAACGAAACGTAATGCCCTAAGAGTACCAGCAGGTTATTTCCATGTATAGGGGACGACGGAATGTAACACCCCTAAGCACCATTATTTCTATGGTTGGGAGGATGGCGATGTAGCACCCCTAATAACCGGTATTTCTTAGTGTCTTGAGCGATGGCGATGCGTAATGCCTTAAGGCATTAGTATATTTATTTGGGTGTCTGAAGAGACGGTAATATGTAACGCCCTTAAACACCGGTATGATGTGAATAAAGTATAATGAAATGTTGTGTTTGATACATTGAAAAGTGTTATGTTTAAATGCATATAACTGTCACATGTATGTATATTTCATATGATAGTTATAGTAATATTTAGATATGTAGATATATATATATATACAATGATGGTTGGTTTTAGCATCAATTTATTAAGTCTTCTAAAACTCACCCCCTATTTAAGTTTTACAGATCTAGATCCCTGGTGATATTTCAGCCATTGAAGATATAGACGGAGGAGGGAATATGCACTGCAATTATTAGAGTGTCATGGTCCATCGTGTGCATAGTATCTGATTTGTTTAGTTAGAGTTGTACTTAGTTAATTATATATAAATGCAATTTAATGTATTAGAGTTTGTAAAACTAACGAATTGTATTTATGTTGTGGATGGGTATGATGCTCCTTTGTATTACATACAGGATATTGATATTTATAAACATACATATAAAATATTATAAATATATAGATAGACAGGTTGTGTAAAATTTAAGGTAATAGGGTGGTTCTATTACCTGCCGGTAACATTCCCGAATTAGGGGATGTTACACTAGCAATTGTCTTTCCATTTTTATTTTTGATATTAATAATCTCACATATTTTCTTTCAAAATCCATAAATTTTGGTTTTTTTGTTGATAGTCTTTTCTTTTTATTTCTTCTTATAACGTAACTGGACGTAACTGGACAAGGGACATGTCAAGAGTTATATGCTAAACCTATATGGTAAATTATAAACATTTATTGTTTGCAATATATAAAAGTTGTTTGCTATAGTTTCTTTTGATCTTTGGATTAAAATGTATGATTATAAACAATTTAAGATTATCGATTATAATTTGATCCATATAACATAATTAGTTTGGTTGAGAAAGTGTTACATAGTTTATTTCTACTCTAAATTATAATAGATTACAGCAAGCAATTTAACATTACCAATTATATTTTTTTATATTTTTTTTAATCCAAATTGAATGATCAACTTGGGTTGAGAAATTATTATAGAATTTATCTATATACTGCATTATAATGTGTTGCTGTAAGCCATTTTAGATTTGTCGATTATAATTTGATCTACCTGGAATAATCACTTTGGTTGAGAAAATGTTATAGAGTTTATTTATAGTATGAATTATATAAAAGAAAAATTATTCTAATTACTAACTAAATATTTGTTATAATTTATTGTAATTATCAAATATGTAAGAATTTATTTTTAAATATTTAAGAATTCAATTGAAGGAGTGTAGTAAATATGGCATCGAAAGACTTAAAACTCTCACTTCTTGAGCAAATCTTGCTTGAGGTACTGATGTGTAATCACTAGTTAATTAATGTTAAATTTGATTTTATTCACTCGTATTGATCAATAATTTTCCCAAATTTCCTTTTCTTTTCTTTTAAAACCTTCATGCACTTGAAAGTCTTCATACATGGACCTTTGATTATTGAACCATAAAATTCTGTAAAAACTAAACACACAAAAGGAAATAATATAATCAAAAACTAGATTATTTCATAAAAAGATGAGTTCTCAGTAATTTTCGTAAGCCAACTGCTCAGTTATGAAATTGGAAATTGTCTCATTCTTACGTTATGTGCAATGATTTGTTTATAACTCGAGTTTTAGAATTCAAAATCAGAATCCGTAAAAAGTCACAGAAACTAGACTTATAAAGAAAACTCTTATTAAAATTTCAACCTAAGATCTATTCCCAATTAATTATAGCAGAATTTCAAAGTTATGCTCTATTCAGTGAAGTATTACCTAGAATAATTGAAATTGAATTTGCGATTCTCCGATTTAGGTAATTTCAGTTTGAGCTCCGTAAAATTCATAAGAATCTTAAATATTCTAATTTCTTATTGGGGTTCATTGTTTAAGTATAATATATTTATTCATTCATAAGATAAGCATACAACATTGCAAATTCTAACGAAAAACGTTTATTTGTAGATTATCGGTCGGAGCACCTACCGACTACTACTTGACTCGGATTAATCAAACTTCGACCGATGACTGAATATTCTATTATTTTCTAAAATATTGTTTGAACATAATGATTGAAATATAAATACTTTGGAAATTGAGTTGAATTGCTTAATATAATTGAATGCATTTAATTACAAATCTATGGGTTCGTAATTAGTTTAAGCATGTTGGTGATTTCTTGAATCTTTTATGAATTTCTTTTAAATTCCTGATTTAATACATAGATTTATGTGAAATAATATTGACATTTATCCATGAATTTTGTAAAATGATATGATTTACGATTTTTAAAACAGGACTATGAATCTGTTTGAAACATAAGCCTGATTTTCTTATTTTATTTTGAGAGACTTGTTCTTCAGAACTAGAGTTACAGATTCGGGATCTCTATAACCCCCTACTCAGAGATGTATTCTAACTGCCTTTGATACATTGCGAGTCAGGATACCATAGTTACAGATTCGAGATCTTTATAACCCTTTATCTCAGAGATGTATTCTAGCTGTTTGTGATATACCGCGGGCCAAGATACCAGAGTTACAAATTCGAGGCTTCTATGACCTCCTTATCTCAGAGATGTATTCTGACTGCTTGTGATACATTGCGGACCAAGATGTCAGAGTTATAGATTCGAGGCCTCTATAACTCCTATCTTAAATATGTATTCTGGCTAATTGTAATACACCGTGGGTCAAGATACCAGAGTTACAAAGATTGCTATTTTATGATGATTTAGTTTTTAAATTGAAAAATTGATTTTGTTATAGCTGAATTAGAACATGATTTAAATTTCAGTTTTGAAATGAATTTGTTTATAACAGAACTCAATTTTCTTGATAGTTATATTTTCTTGTTTTATAATATCAATTCACTAAATCTTCTTAGACTACCTCCATACTCTTCAGATTTTGCAGGATTCAATCTCTGTTGAGCCATTTCAGTCTCTTGGAGACATGGACAGAGGAAAGGATATGAATTGCAGTTACTAGGATATGGGTCTATCATGTACAGAGCGTCACATATGTTGCACTCGGCATCATATTTTGAAGAGTTGTGTATAAATCTCAACTTGTATTATATTATAAGAGATGTTGTAGAAGGTTTATTGATTTTATATATTTCATGGTTAGGCATATCGCCCTTTTGCATCTTATATATGATTTTGATATTATTTTGTGTATATGAGTAGACAGACAAATAGAGGCTTAGAGTGATGATGGATTCTATTACTTACCGGTAACATCTCCGAATTTGAGATGTTACAAAGTTGGTAATAGAGTATGGTTTAGAGGTCTGTGACTGTAGTAGAAGGGTGTTTGTGTCTTGTGTATGTAGTATGCTCGGAATATTCATATACAAAGAGCTACCTCTCCAGTATCATTGTTCCTTGTGTCGTGTCTCATTTTGTATAGTATAAAAATAATATATGAGATTACATGACCCTGTTTATTTCCTTATAGACATTATGACTCTGATTTGAATAAATTTTTTTGATTATATAATATTACCATTGAAAAAAAAAAGTTTCCTTTTATCAATATCCCTCGAGTAAATACATAATTACTAAATATTACAACTTAATCTACAGTTTATTTAAAATATTATAACTTATAAGAAATTTAATAGAACTAAATATTAAATTTAATTAAAATATTTTTTTCAATTTTCTTCATCAATCTATAAGAATAGGAATAACGATTATTATATAATTAGCTATTTTAATTTATATATAAACATTAATAAATTAATGTATCAATAAATTATAATTTTTAATAAAAATGACAAGCAAATAATATTAGAGAAAGAAAATTAAATGAAATTAAATAAATCTTTATATCAATAATTATAATTATTAAATAAAAATAAGGTGAGATGAGATTTAAAATATAAAATATTAATGACCATAATTAATAGTTAAGAATTAATATAAAAATTTATGTAATGTAGAGGGTTGTTCATTCTACTCGTATATTAAAAATATTTTAATAAATAAGACGAGAAAGTGGGATAAAGATGAGAATTATCCATTACAGTTCATGCCTCAAAATAAAAACAAGTATGGAGATAAATTCATGCCTCTGTTCAGCCTTTTTTGTTAAATAACAAAATTATCTCTTATCTCCTTTTGGCCAAGTCTCTATCTTTAAAGATGGCAGCGGATTGAGTTTGTGACAAATATCTCCAAACTCATATCCGTATTTACTAAAAAAATTTAATACCAAATTTGTAATAAACCTATAGCGAGTTTGATATTTTATTACCAAACCCACTTAAACAGAAATTTAACATTTACTAAACCTGTGCGGATATTTGCAGATTTTTAGTAAGGTTTTCAATATTAAAATTATAAATTTTCGGTATTAATTCAAAATAAAACACATTACTTACATAAAATATAAACTACATACAATAAAAAAATAAAATTTATCACAACAATTTCATAAAAAAAATACATAATTATTTAATAAATTTATATATAATTAATTTAAAGTACAACTTACTTAATTATATTATTTTAATATTTTGACTCACTTTTTTTATATTAAGAATAATTATGTAAATTTAAAGATAAGATAAAAAATAATTTTTAAAAAATAAACTTCAAACTCTATTAATTATTGACAATTATTTACATATAATTTATTTGATAGAGATGATGGATGTTATTTTGTGAGATCAATATACATATTGATTTTACATCATAGTCTTAATAAAAAAAATTAACAGATTTAATATTACTACAAAATTAATAAATATTTAAATACTGATAAAAAAGAATATTAAATACATAAATTTAACAAAAAATTTGAATTCAATTGACAACGAATGTATGTTTTATGCTTATGCGTAAGAGATTTAAAAATTTATATTATAACATTAAAACGACGTTGTTTTGATATTTTTTTTAATATAACATTAAAACAACGCCGTTTTAGTAATTTCAAAATAAAAAATTATATATCTGTAGATATCTGCGAATATCTACTTGTACTCATATTCATCTCAAATTCGCTAAAAAATTTAATTTATTTTCTAAAACTCATCCTAAACCCAAATAAAAGTCATACTAAATCCTTTATACGAGGATCCAATAATAACGGATTCACGAATAAAATTTTCATTTTTATTTATCTCGCCAAAATTTTTGTAATCTCTATAAATTAGAGATGTACTTATTTTTAACGGTATAAAAAATTTATGCATCCAGTTGTTATTATCTCATTTACAAATTTACAACTATCGACAATAGTTGCAGGCAATCACTTTGGTAATTTCATAATTTCCCGCCCAAATTTCCCTCTATTTCTCTCTCTCTATATATAATACACGTAAATACAGAATATAGAGTTTTATTTCATTTCAATTAATCACAGAAAATGCCAGACCTCGCTAACCTTTCTCTGTCCTCCTCGCTAACCCTAACTTGGTGCGGTTCTCTGAAGCCACTCTTCCGATTCCGTGACTCAGTCGTCTTGCCCCGACTCGGCAGTCCAAGAACTAGAGTTGACCGGCGGAGACTTTTGTAACGGCGAGGAGAACGCGTGTGCTAACGGAAATGTAAGCGCTGTTAGGTTTGTGAGACGGAGCCGCGGTGCAAAGAAGGTAGCCGGTTTTGAGGATCACTTGACGGCTTCGATTCGGAAGCAGATGGAATTCGGGGTCCCACAGTCAGCATTCTCTCTTCCGTTTCTTGTCGGCGCCAATAAATTGGTCTGTTAGCCGTGCTTCCATTACTTTCAAGTTTTATTCATTAAAAAATTTAAAATTATTAATTTGGCTTATTTCAACTGTTTAAGAAAGCTTCATTATTATTGGGAGTTTCAAGATTGAAAGTATATAAAGTTTTATGGTATATCTTTTGGATAAAATTTAATTTAATTTCTATGATTTTTCGTTTTCTTGAGGAATTAATTTCTATAATTTAATCCAAGAACGAACAAGGAAACTTTTGAATCAATAGTCAAACATATCTGATTACATGGTGCTACATTTAGTTGTCAATTGGCTTTTCAAGAGGCTATGTCTGAACTTGTTAATTTGATAATTTACCAGGAGTTGATTTAAGACATATCTTAAAATGGGATAGAAATTGTAGAGTTGCGTGTATCTAACTTTGAGTATGAGAGAAGAGTGGGTATGTTCTGTTTTTTGGCGTTCAACTATGGTTAGGTTCGGAAATTTGTCCTGAGGGAAACCTTTGTCACGAAATCCTGCTTGTTTAGAAACAAGATTGTTTTAATCTCAAGTTTTACATCAAATTAGTAAAACCAAATTGTTGTTGCATCTTTGTAGTCACAAGTTACAGCTCCATATCATGGTCATAATCTAATTATTATGTTCCTCAGTTGTTTGTTATGTGAAGCTTATTTTGTATAATTCCGATTTGCTGTTTGAGAGATTATATAATGATGCAGTATTGCTTTTATTTCTGTGACTTAATCTCAGGTTGATTGCCATGCTTGCCATAAGTTTATCTACCCTGGGGAAGAGGTGTTATGTTCAGTTCGTGGTTGTGAAGGTGTATGTCATTTACTATGTGTGAAGGAAAGGCTTGGGATCTCTAACCCGGAAAACTTCAAGTGCCCACAACATGTAAGAATCAAGATCTGATGAACTATGATATTTATTCTTGAAGATTCTACAACATTGGAATGGAGCAATCATGCAACTAAGTTTAGCACGGGGAGAGAGAGAGAGAGAGATGCTTTCACATTTTAAAGTTGATTTATTTTCCAGCTGAAGAAAACAAGCTTGTTTTTATGCTACGAATTTTCTAGTTGGCAATATTTTTTCTATAACATTGATGAGAGCCTTCTTACGTGGTTATGGAAAACTGCTAAATTTTTTATCCAATTTCTATTGGTTCATTGGCGCAGGGTTTCCTTTTTACTGAATATCATTTTAAGTTTAATAAGTAGCAATAAGCATCTCTTGATTTGTGTAATTTCTTATGTCAGCAATGAAACTTTTTAATTTAAAATATATAGATGTAATCTTGGAGCTGCTCTGCTAAATATTGAATTATTAAGCTGGTAATCATGTCTTCATTTTTGAGAAACTCTGATTTGAGCTCCGCTTTGCACAAATATTTTGTAATTTCTATTACTAATTTGTTCATGTCTATCCATTAGTTTCTGTTTTTGTAAATTCGATACTGCATTTACATGTTATAATCACAACATTTTCCCAGTTGATTGTGGTGTAATATTTTAGATATGATTCTGCTGCAATTTTAGTTCAGGGTCATAATATGCCTTTCCTAATAAAGTGGTTCATTTAAAAGACCAACCAGGACGAGATTAAAGTGATTCATGACATCTTCTTGTAAACAGGCATGCTTCATTTGCCAACAGAGATTACAGTGGCGATGTACAATTGCTTCACATGATAAGTGTGCACCTTGGGCAGATAAGTGATTCATTTAAAAGAACAACCAGGACGAGTAGTTTGTTGGAGGCATCCAGCTAATTGGCTGCTTTTCTTTCTTTTC
>JAXCLQ010067499.1:0-14826 GCA_035584115.1 Cedrela odorata | reverse complement strand
TGTATAAATGACATTTAATTGATGAGGATTTAATATCATATTCACAAAATATAATTGAATGTCATAATGATTATGTCAGCAATTGATGCAGATACACTCCATAAATTAACCATGATATTTATATTATAATAAAAATATTAAGGGTTTTGAAAACTCCTTACACAAGGAATTATTTAAAATAAATAAATATCTTTTTTGTTTTTAATAATATATTAAATAAGGCCATGAACATAATTTTTAGAAATTAATAAAGTTCAAATAAAAAACGCTATATTAAGATTAGACAAAAAATGATAATAATGATACATATGGTCAAAATTTAGAGTGGCAATACGAACTAGGCAAAAAATTTGTGAATCCAAATTAACATAATATAATACAATTATTACATAAATGTCACGATAAGACACAATTAATAATAGTGAAAGATTCGAATTTATAATTTTTAACATGTAAACCTATTTATAACACGATCAATTATTTGAATAATTATATCGTGTTAACTTATTTATTATTTAATTATTTTTATATTTTTTATATTTTAAAATAAATTAATTATTTTAAGAATAAAATTAATTAGTATTTAAGTAGATAGTATCATAAATAATATTAAAATATATAAATTAAACAAGTGACATGATTATAATTTAATTATTTAATAATTGTATTCAATTAAAAATTTTATATTTTTATATAATTATTAAACAAATTGAATTTAAATTTACCTTATTTGATGAATACATCATGACAAATTTGATACAGTATAAATACACTATGGCTAATACAATACGACAAATCGAATATCTCTAATCAAAACTGATCAACTTGATAGTAGTCATGTCTATATTTTTTTTCGTACCCTTTGACCTAGCTTAAGTGGGACCAATTAGGGAAGGTTTAACTTTGATCAATCATTTCATCCATGGATGCCAGCAAGCTAAATTTTGATTGGCCACGTGCAATAATATTGCTACACACTACAAAGCGCAAGACAAGTGGAAGTGGGTAAATTTCATGAATTTGAGTAGAGTGAGATAGCATCAAAGTTCGATGATCAAGTCCCCAAGAACTGAAATATGAGTTGTAAGCCTCAAAGGCCATTTGGTGGGTGACACATCAGAAAGAAACATTGTGGGTCCCTTAATGTACTAGGAATGGTACTACCAACTAGGGCTTAGAGATTTAACATTCAAGTGAAAACAACCAAATCGGGATAAATATAGCATTAGGGCTAGAAATAAAAAGCTGTTTGGATTATGTTTAACCTAAAAGTCAGTATGGTTAGGAACAACTGGAAAGCAAAATGTAAAGATAATTCAGTCTTTACCGACTGTTCCATTGATATGTACACTCATGCATTGTTTACAATATGCAACTTGTTCAAGTTTCATGGCTTTTGTTTTCCTATATAAGTGCCTTCCACTCAATGCTTGTGAGTTCGTGCATATATCATATAGCTTGAAAGAAAGAGGTTCTTGCAGTACTTTTGTTTTCAGAGATAGATAATAAAGAGAAGAGAATAGAGAGATATCTTTGTAGAAATTTGGTTAATTTGTGATCATGGCCATTCACCACTCATTGGCTACTGCTTTTGGCCTTTTAGGTAGAAAACCCATAACTTTCTTCTCTTTCTCATCTTTTTCCTTTCTTGCTTCCGAAATCTACCTATTGCACCGTATGGATAACATAAGCTCTTACGTTCATAAAAAAAATATTGTAACTTGGGCAATTTTATATCCAATTCTAAATTATTTAATGTATTCTATGTTGACCCTTTAATGTACGACAGTGTATTTTGAGTTAATTATATGAAGATTTTGGGGTGTAATATCCATTTATTTCTCTTGGAAGAACTAATATTCAGGGTTCTTTTTTTTTTTCTGTCAATATTTCAGGAAACATCATCTCTTTCTTGGTCTGCCTTGCTCCCTTGTAAGTTTTTTTTTTCAATTTCTGTCAAAAATAAGTTCTATATACTTTATTAATTCAAACCTTCGAAATTTATTGTATTAATATGAATGAGCCTGGAATTTCAGGCCAACATTTTATCAAATTTACAAGAAGAAATCAAGTGAAGGGTTTCAATCAGTACCTTATGTGATTTCACTGCTTAGTGCTATGCTCTGGATATACTACGCACTTCTTAAAGAGAATGCTCTATTACTCATTATCAACACTATCTGCTCCATCATACAGATCGGCTACATTGCTGCTTACGTCTTTTATGCAACAAAGAAAGCTAGGGTATATATCTTCACAACGCTATTCTCCTTCACTATAATATCCCTTTTGCATACATACGTATAGTTTTATAATATAACTATCATTTGGATTGCAACTTTATGCAGGTCCAGACTCTGAAACTTCTCCTCCTGCTCAATGGTTTTGGATTCGGCGCGGTCTGCCTCTCGACGTTCTTCCTATCAAAAGGAGCAATCCGTGAGAAGATTATCGGATATGTATGCATGGCATTTGCTCTGAGTGTATTTGCTGCACCTCTTTGCATCGTGGTAATTAAGAATATTGAAATGCTGGCTGATTTGTCCAAAACTTCTCTTCTATTCAATTTTAGTATATTGTTAATTGATGCTAATGATTTTTATGTTAATTTGTTTGGTCTGCAGAGAAAAGTTATACGAACCAAGAGCGTCGAGTTTATGCCGTTTACTTTATCATTTTTCCTGACGTTAGGTGCAGTCGCGTGGTTCTTCTATGGTTTTCTGAGTAGGGACTTGAACATTGCAGTAAGTTCATTAACAATTCATGTGCAATTCCTTCTCTTATATCGTATAAACATTTAACTATTTACTAATGTTATCCTTACCATAATCGTTATTTTCTTCTTTACATCAACAGATTCCAAACGTTTTAGGGTTTATCTTCGGGGTTCTTCAGATGATCCTTTACATGATCTACAAAAACCCTAAGAAAGTTGTGGAACCAAAGCTTCAAGAATTATCAGAGCACGTAATCGACGTCCTCAAACTAAGCACAATAGTGTGTTCAGAACTCAGCGCCGTGGTTCCACAGTTAAGCGGTATCGAAAATGATCAAGAAATCGAAGATGAAATCGTAAGGAAATTAAAAAGCGAAGAAACCAAACCAAACAAGGATATCGATGATCTTGTCTCCTCCAACGTTTAATAACCAGCTGATCGACTGAGTGGACGACGTACGTACGAGTGATTTAATTAGCAGCTTGCATGTAATGTAATTGTGAAGTGGTGTTGAGACTTGAACATATGGTGTAGGAACGTATGGTGTAGCTTATTGATTAATTAATTTGCATGTAATTGTATGGGAGCCATGCAATAAGTTGTTTGTCGTATCTATCAAATATGTCCCTGTCGAATCTATAGTCCAAAATTCCTTAGTCACTCAGTCAATCAAAGAGCTCTCTCTATCTACAAATGTTAATATATCTCAAGTCTCAACCTGTTATTTGTAATTTGTGCTTATGTTATGAATTATATAAATGTCCCAAAAAAATACATTGCGTGTAGCTTTTTCTTTTTTGGGTGTTAATTAATATCATATGGGATATTGTAAAAGGGAGTTGAATCGGCAAAGTAGTAGTGATGGGATATGTTATGACTTATGATATATGATGCCAAAACTCCATTTATGCATCGATTCTTATCCTTTGGTTATATAATTGCTATTCATTCAGTTCTGAGGAGAGAGATATCAAGTGGACATCTATATCCCACTTGTCACCATTATATCAAGTTATTAGAATTTAAATTATCTTAATTGATATGAGCTTTTACTTGAATTGTTTCATCGATACATAATAGAATAGAACTATACAAGTATTAAAAGGAATGTTAACCTAAGAACAAGATCCATTAATTTGTTTTTTTTTTTTTTTCTCTTTGTTATTGATTATCATTCAGTAAAAGTAAAAGTGAATTATCTATCCAGTTGAATTATGTATATTTGTTTTAATAACTTTATTAAAGAATAAAAATTAATCGAATATTGATTAAATGTTTATGCATTCAAAGACTTTCATGCATATTCTATATGTTGTATACAAATTAATTAAGTATCTTGCAAAATTAGAATATACATGAAAATCAAATATCACCTTTTTCTATATTCTATATATGTTCTATATAAAATGTAAATTTAACGTGATATTATTATATATGTAGAATATGATTTAAATTTTGTAATACACCAACATCCATGTCTGATAATTTTTAATAAATTAATTCTTAAAAATCAATTTCATTGCAAAAGTAAGGTGATGTTTGATTTGCATGAAGAGCTCTTTACACTTTCGGTTAACCTGGAAGCTTCAAAACCCAACTTTGATCACCAGTTTATCCATGCCTAAGGTGATCAATACGAAAAGCATGAATATATAATTTCAATTCCAACTAAAATGGTAAAGCTAGCCTTAGGATTGTTGATTACAAGACTATTTATGATTTGATTATATAATTATAATCTTAATTGATACATTAATTACGTTCTAGTTTCCTTGCCAATCTCCCCTTTTAACTATTTTTTTTTTTTTTTTTATTTCTCTGTCGTACATGTTCGACAATTGACTCGTTCTCTCCGAACTGCTGTTTTAATAATGTTAAATGATCCCATCTTCTTACCATAAATAACAACTCTCATTAAATATCTTGTGATTCTTGCCTTCGGAGTTAACCCAAGGTTAATCGCAGCCAAATTCTTAATGACACAAATTCGAGAGAATTAATAATATTATTAATTTGCATAAATTAGGTATATAAATTGACTTAACACTATCATGTTATTGCAACACGATACACGATATCCATCTTATTTTTCTTTATTTAATTTTAACTCTTTTTATTATTATTATTATTATTATTATTATGTCAGGTTGATTGTGTACATAACCAGTAAATATTGTATTATTGAATTCAAAGTTTAATGTAAAGCAATTTCGGATAAGTGTTTTGTTCATATTTAATTTTGAAAACAAACAATTAAAATGTTGTAAACACTTACTTTTATTTGGCAATTAACATTATTTTCAAAGAATAGATTAGTTGGTTTAGACTTTTGTTATAGAAATAAGAAGTTAACAGATTGATTTTCTTTCACGCTAATCTTAAAGAAAGAATTTTATTTAATTTATGTTTATTATATATAAGTGGAGCGGAATTGGGTGTATGAACACTTTAAAAAGAAAATGACAACTAACATTTAGTAATTACCCATCTACTTACTTACATTTAATTCATAGTTTGATCACATTAGTAACTTCTTTCTTAATTAATTTATAAACCCTTAATCAAAGTGCTTAAAAATTGCATTTTTGTGGTTAATTAATACAAGCTTGCTAGATCTCAAAATTATAACTACTATATCAACACAAATTAGTATAAGTCAAAAGATGCATATAAATCTAAAGTCGATTCCTTGATATATTCTTATTACAAGCCAATCTCACTTTCTAAATTTGCCAAATTGAAGTAAGTCATTCTATAATTGACTCTTCAAGTTGTGAATGAATTATATCTACTGTTGTCCCAAGTACAGACCCTAGCTAGTAACCAATATCAAACAAAAATTGATTCCTCCGAGATTTAAAATAGTGGAGAATCCAAGATTCTATACATCCCATAGTGTTAAATGACTCGAAAGTAAGTATCAAGTCATATCTAAAATGGCCCACCAGATCAACATATGTATGGTGGTACTTGCAGTCAAAAGATTAGGTTTTTGTACACATGTGATTTAATAATTTACATTTACTTCCGAATATTCTCCATTAATATCCAACACAGCAACAAGAGAAATTAGTATGTAGAGGTAATATTATTCTCCCTGTTCCCTTAACAAACAAGTAAAGGAAAAATTTTGGAAGGGCCGGGATTCCACTGAGTATATTTTATTGCATGGTTTTGATGAATGAATCCTACCCACATCAAAGTTTTGATCACAATGGGAACATTTGGATTTTGTCACTATGCTTCCACGAAGGACGGCATCGTTTATGCCATATACTATTTTCAGGTCTACGAAGATGCATGCGTTTAAATTATATATTCATGATGTGGAACTGAACTGAACAAGTATCTGTATCTTCAAACTTTTAGAGTTGGATTCCATTGCCATCCCACTTTTTCGTAATGAAAGTTTGGTGTTTGTGATGGTGGGATTTGTACTTTATTCGATTGAGAACTGTGTTAGGAAGTTTAATGATTAATAGGGCCAATATAATTTACTTAATTAATCAAGTAATTAATGGAGATATACCTAGATAGATCATTCCATATGCCTAACTCTTTGTAACTTTAGAGAAATTTTGATAATAATTTCAAGGTTTATGGGAAGTTTGTTTATTGGATCTTGTTTTGTTTAAAGTTTTGATGAAGAAATGATAGTGATACGCGATGAGTCTCCACACAACATATTTTGTGTGATAATTCTTTATCATTAAGAGTTGTTAATACTTACTGTGCTATATATTCGTTGAAGATAACAAGTGTGATTGTAGTTGTGCTAACTAAAGGTTATATTTCTTAGATCCTACAGATAATAGAGTGTTTGGTTGAGTTGAAAGTAAGAGAAGGGAGAGAATGCAAGAGATTGCACTTTTGAAGTCTCTGTCTATAACTTAACAGAAATGTCTCTTACAAATGAATTAGCTAGGGTGGGAACTTATAGACCTCCTCTTGTAATTAATTGGACTAATCTTTAAGGACGAAAAAGATAGTGATTAGTTCAAGTTTTGATTTTCTCATATCGTTCAAATGAACGTTTTAGCAGTGACATCTAACGACAAGCTTCTCTTTCTGAAGCCTCTAATTTAAAGCAACTAAAATCGGCCCCTACATTAACAAATTTGATAATCACACAAAGAATGATGTTCCCTCATACCCTCATAAATTAGAAGATCATCGAGTCATTGTCTTACAAAACCCTTTTCTGACATGTGTATATATGTCACGTCTGTATTCCATCACAAAGCACAAACAGTTCTGGCAAATGTTAAAGTTTTGATGTTAGTATTCATCAATGGAAATTGCACTTTGCACCCGCCAAATAAAACAAGGCGCGCATGCAATAAGATGAAACCTACAGAAGAAGATATTAGTGTACAGGAAGCATGCTAAGATAATAATTCACCCACTAAAAGAATGGGTTATTCTTGAACTGTCCAATCACATCCCAAAGCCTATGTATTAACCTCCCACCCAATAGTTCTTTACATAATTAAGTGAATCGATTTCCCACTAGTTATATATCAGTTTCTGTTCCTTTCGAAGTTCTGAGTTAGTCTCCATCAAAGAATCAATCACCATTAGTCTCCATCAAAGAATCAATCACCATCTTCTTTATAATTATTAAGCTCTTGTCGGGTTAAACTTAGTTTCCATCACTTAAATCTTCTTATAATTGAGCTTTTTGGTGGAGTAATTAGAATTTTAAACCCAGTTAGTCTCCAGCCATCAATTTTGCTGTCTTCTTCTTCTTAAAACTTTTGTTACCGCACTCGACCATTAAATTTATTTAACCAAAAAAGTAACAGTGTTTGATTGTCGTCTGTCATTGTAGAATCTAGATCATCACTGTTGATTGCATTTTGTTCTCTGCTAAGTTCAGATTGTTGGTGGTGGTGGTGGTGCACTGCCACCCAGGATGCAAGAACTGGACACGTTAACTACATTAGTTTTGTTTATTGAACATTTACCAGAAAATAACATAAAAAGGGGCTTGCCTATAATATTCTGAAAGGTGAATGAGATCCATAATCCAGTAAAACAAGCTTAATACAAATGTTATACAGCTCTATCTCGAGAGATTTTAAGAATATATTCGACATTGAAAGTTTAAATTGTTAACTCAGCAACAATTGTGGGAAACAAACAAGTCAGTCACTGGTCCTCCTTTGTAAATAAAGAGATAATTAATCGATAAACATCCGCTGCCATGTAAGCTTTCATATAAAAGTGATTCGGCTGCTCTACTTTTTTAAACTAAATTTTTGTTTAGTTTCAATCATACCCCAAACTTTCTATTTTCTAGGCCAACTTGTAGTGGCCGGGAAGTTGAGCATAAACCATTTTTTATCCTTTCTTTTGCACATTTTGTAATTGAGAATATATGTGCTCAAACACAATCCGTGGCCAGAAAGCTAATTCCCTACTAACCAAAAAGATTCAATCGCACAATTTTCACAAAATTTTGAGAATGCCAGTGATTCATTATTTTTTTTTTCCAAAGAGGAATAATTTTTAAATATATATATATATATATATATATTATTAAGTGATACCCAATCAGGATAGGGACATTCATAAATCCATCCTCGAACACAATGTAGCCATAACCCTTCTTCATTTCCTCCATATCTGCAGTTACAAAAGCAATTGTCAAGAGGAGGCTGAAAATACATCTACCAGAGTAAGCATTGCATATAACACATTCATTAAAGAAATTATATCATATTCACATGGCCCAAATGGGGTACGGAATCCTAAAAATCTTGGGATATATTGAATAATTCTAGACACGGATCTTCATTATTGACCCAAGTAAAACCACCATAGGCAATAGCTTGCTGTATTAAAACAATGCAGATGCTTTCACTGAACAATATACATTCAACAAGTAAAACTAATCATCTGCTCTCCGTCTAGCTCACAACATTAGGTCAGGTTTCCTGTAAATGTTGTTGACAGATTTCCAGACACTGGACAAAGATTCACATGCATTTCCAGCCCTGATATTTTTATTATCCAATAGAAATAATTCTTTCATTTTGTGGAAGATCAAAACAGAAAAAATTAAAAGCACACTATAGCCAAATACTTTGAAAGCAATTTTTTGTTTGGTATTGTGATTATTCCACTTAACTTTAAAAGTAAAGCTAAAAATATGTTTGATAACACCAACTTTTAGTGGAACCTACCCATTTTTACATTAATATTTAACATCTAGTGCTTCTATCCTACAATAGTTGTGGCTTAAGAGCCACCACATCTCAATACCAAACAAAGCCTAAATACTTTTTAAGAAGCTAATCTCGTCTAGGGGAACCATCATACCAAGTAATTCTCCCTTGAGACGTCATTTCATATTTGGTTTACTTTAACCTATAATAGCATATTAATAATAAAGTTTGCTATTTTCTCATATGGCCGTAAACATATCTTCTACTAAGTTAGAAAGTTAAAAGTTTCTTACCCTTTCGGAGCCAAATTTGGACAATTTGTATGCATGGGATCAATGCTGAAATCTTCAATAGATTCTCATTCTTGTCAGCATTCATTCCTTCAGTACAACGATCAGTATCATGTTCAGAGAGGTAAAGCATGTCATTGGCTATTGGATGGCCTGCACATTGCAAATGCACACGTATCTACGGCAGAGAGAGATTTTGATGTCAGAAAAATATGCATTTACTACAAACTAATAAATTCAAAGCTAGATCACTTATTCTTCATAAAACACAAGGGAGAAAGTCTTAAATGGGACAAGTGTACCACATCATCCATATGCCCATTAAATAAATTCTTGCCACAAATATATTCACTTTGGAATCAACCAATTATGTAATAGGACTGTCCAACCTAAATCTTTTTCTTCATAAGGTCCATTATCTTTCATCAACTTATAACGTCAAGTTATCAAAAATGAAATAGAGGAGAATTTATCTCTGCAGCCAATGAAATCTTAACAATGGTTAAAAATGCATAAACTTCAGTAGGTGATTATAACATCGATGAGCATGGAAAATTGCTAAATTATCAAAAATAATATGCAAGAGAGCTGTTGAAATTTAAAAAAAAAAAATCACAGTGAAGGGTTCCAATGTATAATGAATATATTTTCAATGCAGACCAGAAAGAATCTATAAGGGGCAACAAAATCCAGCCAAGAAACTTTGTTGTACCTCCCTTGGAAGTATGGTGTTATGAATTAAATAAAATAACATATCTGACATGTAAATTATCTTACTCGATGAGTTCGGCCAGTAATTGTTTCGCACAAAACAATGCTATGAGTTCCATTGGTACTAATCCTGGTAAACTTCGTACAAGCAGCCTTTCCCTTCAAGGGCATATCACCACCAGAGTCACCCACCTGCATCAAATAGAAGATACTCCTAGATTTGGTTTATGCACTTACTATTCTCTTCTATTTTAATTCTAATGCCTGATGAGACCAATCAACTGCTGATGACCCGTGATAGAAAAATTAATGGCTCTAATAGAAATAGTATATGAAAATATCACTTTTCAGAAGCACTAAGAACATAAAGTACAAGCAATGGCTTCATCCTAGAGTTGGATCATATGCCTAGTAGTGAACATCATGTGCTAAGTGCTGGAATTTTGCAAACTTCAAATGCTTGTTTCTCTCTTAAGAGCATCAAAAAACGGAACTGTAAGAATACATTATGCAAGAGTCATAGAATGACCTACTAGATCCTTACTTGAAATTTAAAATTAATATATAAACAGATGAATGCATGGACTGCTTTCCCAGTTGCTTACAGGCACACATTGTTTATCTCAGGACTTAATTTTACATTAGAACTTTACTTGAAATGGAAAATTAATAAGCTTCGGCCCAATTACATTCCATTAAGCAACTCCATGACAAGTCATTAGTGCAGAAGACACACCAGCAGAAATTCCAATCCCAATCCCTCCCTATTCCTCTCTCCTGTCTCAATGGCAATGGCAACTATGATACCACAATCAAAAGGGGCAAAAGGAAAGCCTCACCTCGGCAGTGCTCCTTCCTGCTTTAGCATTATAATTTATGTTTGCATCAACAACTAGCTGAAAAGGAAAACAAAAATGAAATGTCAGGAAGGGGATAAATCTAAACATAACATGACTAAAAGCACATTTAGAAACAAACGCCAATGCTGAAGTATTTTTCAAATGAAACCTCAATGAATTATCTAAATGACTGAATGACAGAGATTACAGATTCTAGGTTGTCAGCTGAATTGCAGCAAAAACAGTAACTTCTACCATTAGGCTGCAAAATTGTAACACCCATCATTTGCCTTACACTATTATGCTGCCTCTAACCTACAATCTGAATTTCAAACATGTCATTGTCAGAAAATTTTAAGAAATTTATAATTTTCAAACACCCAATACAACATGAGGATGTCTCAACAAAAAGTTGTAAAAGAACAATTATAAGATGATTTTGCAAAATAAAGCTCCACCTACTCCTACAATTCCAATTTTCAGTTACATCTCCAAGGAATAAGAAACAGACGGGCGCCAATTATTATCAGTGATGGTTTTGGCACCAGAAAGAAAACCAGCTTTAGACTATTCTGACATACAAGTATGTTGTTTGGCACCAATACATTCCATTTTAGGCCTGAATGGATACTAGATAGGTAGGATATAATTTACTAGACTTCAATTGAAGAACTCGTACAAGAACTTAACCAAAATTTACCCCATTTGCCCATTCTTTTGATTAGAGCAAAATCAAACCATCCTTCTTGGAAACATCTTTTATATATTTACTTTCTTCAACTTTTCAAGGAGGAAAATAATAGGTCATGTACAAATGCAGACTTTATTGCTATGGAGAATTTAATAAAATTTTATGTGAATTACATCAATAACCTGGAAAAAAAAAAAGTACTTCACCCTCAGGAAATACCCCAATGACCTTTGCAATATACTGTTTCTTCACCTTCCCAGCTTCAATCTGCAACACTCAAAGTGAAGTTTGATTTTGTAAGAAATATATATAATACTGACCAATACAAATTAATAGACCAAGAAAAACACTAATTCTGTTACCCCAAACACAGCTCTCACAACTAGTAACAAGATAGGGGCATGTTAACTTGGGAAAGAAAAAGTTAATGTACCTAATTTTATATTCAACTATATTCTGTTCCAGGACTGCACAGCGTGCTCTATAAATCCAAATTGTCAAGGTCATCTAGGCTCTCTATGGCCTAAACTCTATGATCAGTGGAAAGAAAAACCATCCTTGCTCTATTTTGTAAATGCATACATGATTGTTAACAAGCAGAGTTTATACTAACTGTGGAGTTCTCACGTATGTGTTCCTACAATTTGGCAAACACAGTCAGCCATATAACATGGGCAAAAAGTGAAGTTAATTGCTTCAGTATTCATATTACTACTGTCAGAAGACACCATTAAGATACATAGATCAACTTCATATTAATCATGCTATACAAAACTCTAGAGATATGCCACCAAGCGCATTCATGCATAAAGTTAAAAATAAGTAAGTGCAATTTCAAGCAGAAGAAAATTTGTGTCCCAGTAGAAGCTAGATACAATGCATAAGGCTTACCTTTTGCCTAAAAACATCAGCTTTAGAAGCATTTCTAGCCAAGATCAGGAGTCCCAAGACAAGACGATCTAGTCGATGAATCGCTAATACAATTGTGTCAAGGAAAATACAGAAAACCTAATTGTAGCATTCTTTTAAATTAAAAAGGGAAATAGACTGAGTTAAATAAAAAATAATTCTATTTTCAGTCAAAAAGTAGAAAACACAACAACATGATTCATTTACGGTTTCAGTATTAGCTTCCAAGGGTATTACATTTTTGGATATGAAATAGAGGTGCCAAGCCATGCTCTGCTCAAAGAATGCCAACAATTGTGTTCTTTTGATATTGACCACATGGATGCACCTATATAACATTAAGAACTCGCAACTATAATACATGTAAAAGTAAAATAGGCAACATAAACATAAAATAGGCAAATTCATATCAAACTGTGGGAGTGGAATGAACTTCACGCTATCTTTCTTAGATAACGGATAAGGCACAAGTATAGAGTTTTCAGGGTTTTCCAATCATGGACAAGGAGGAAAAAGTACATCATAAGAAAACTTGATCATCCTATTAATGATAGTAATCTAGATCAGTGCGAAGATCACAAGAGGTCCATGTATTAACCAAATTGTATTGTTTTTTGTCATATGGTTAACAGATGATGCACAGCTCTATCCAATGGACGGAATTCCTAATTGCAACTCTATGCATGCTGTGACAATATATGCAGATACACAGGTAAACTTGCACTGTCAAATTGAGATATATACAAAAGTACGCGCACAGTAATTTACAAGAAGATATACTATCTAAAAATTATAATAATAAACAGCCATTAACCATGAATCCAATGAGGTCTCTTCAAAGTTATCAGAATATTAACATGAGATAGGACTGAAAAATGCATGCACACTGCAAGAACATAAATACAGCGATAGAGAGAGCAGTTGAAATGCAGTGAGGATAAAAAAGTTATATATGCTTGACTAGAAGAATAAATTCCAACATGAATTTTTACATTGACCGCAAAACATCAAAAGAAACACATCAAGGATCGCTAATGACTTACAGGAACAGATAGTGGCTTGCAAATAGTCAGTACATCCGGTTCTTTCTGAAGAATTGAAACATCCAAAGCCATCACAGGTGGTTCATGCCTACAACCTTTGTGGCATCAATTGCAAGTTTGATAACTTCACAAATTACAATTTCAATCATGAGAGAAAAAAAAAAAAAAAGATCAAAATTTCAAATCAACACCACATCCATGCATGAGAAATCACTTAACTAAAAGGAAAATTTCATCCAGCTACTTAATGAGCAAAAGAAACCTGTGTAAGAAGTGGCTAATCTTTTGTGACAGTTTTACTATGTATGAAACTGGCACCATCTCTCCATCAACTTGTATCCGTCCACATTTGATGGCACTAACCTACAGTGTTCAACATATGATTCGTAAGCTAAACTGATAAAATTTAAAGATGAACAATGAAACAATAAATCAGGCACACACACAAAAAAGCTAGTCAACAATGCCTAATCCGTTTCACATGTAATGCCTAACCAAATGTTATAGACTTGATATCAATCAAGTTGCAAAGAATTAAAGTAAAGTTGATATTAAGCTCAATTAATAGAGGGAAACACACAAAGAACGTGAATTAAATAAATTACTGAATTCAGTCACACAAACTTCATTACATAATTTAAACTACGAAACCGGAAACTAAGTTCAATAATCAAAGAAAACATACATAGTAATCATAAGGGCGGCCTTTGAACTCTTCCGCGAACAAATCAACGATTGTTTTTCCCGCCCAGCGATTCTTAGCCTGGAAACATTCTTAACCAAAAGAAATCAACTTAAACCGCTGCTAGGGTTTAATTTGGGTTTCTTAAAAAATCACACATTTCGCGTCTACTCTTTTTAAGTATTAATTAACTCGAAGCAGCTATAACAGAGACAAATTGAAAGAGGACTAACATGAGTGATGAACTCGAAGTAGTACTGTCTAACGTGGCGCCTCCCTGCACAATTCCCGCCGAGATTTGATTTTTTTTTTTTTTTTTTTAAAAAGGAAAATTCAGAGCATAATTAATCGAAACTGAAAGTTAAATAAAAAATTTTAATATTTAGATAAGTTTAATTTAACATCGCGAAATATATATCGTGTTTCTCCGGTGGAATTGCCGGAGTTTGCCAAACAATCCCCATCCTATCGCTGCGGTTTTTTTTTTTTTTTCACAAACTAATCCATTTCATAAAGAAAATAAAATTTAATTTTAATAAAAAAATAATTTTTGAAACAAATTATCTTATTCTAATATTTGATCTAGAATCTCTGCCAAACCAAAGGTTAAAATTCTTAATATTTATTTAAAATTATTTATTAAATATTAAAATTTTTAATATTTTATTAAAAATTTCTATTCAATATTAAAATTATCGATGTTTAATAAAAATACTCAATAAAATATTTAAAAATTTATATTATAATATAAAATTTTAAAAATTTATTCGTGTG
>JAXCLQ010067488.1:0-14829 GCA_035584115.1 Cedrela odorata | reverse complement strand
CAAAACCATTCTGTGAGCCAGGTGCAGCATGTAGATCAATTATGACCTTCACCCCATACTTCCTGTAAGATAGAATACAACAAGATAAGGGGTAAATTTTTCTTTTTCTTTTTTCAAGGAATATGGATTGATGGTAAAATGATAAAAATCTCATAATTTCTTATTCAATCATTTGTGGTTCAATGGTGAAGATAATCGTTTAAACTCTGGCGTTCACACAGACATAGCTTAGTTGGGTAGCAGTTAATGAGTATGGACCATATAGCAGCCTGCCTTGTTTAAGAGTATGGACCATAAACCAAATCGTTTGCAGGTTTAAATGGAAAACAGTGAAGCCTAGGGCCATTGATGCTGCGACCATAACATCATAGGTTTAGCAGGTCAATGCTTTGGTTTAATATTCACCCATGATAGTAAGGTTTTGTGAAATAGTGACAGAAATGGTGATGCTTGATGCTATGCAAAAAAATTACATACTTTGCCCAGATGAAGGCATTGTCTAGAGCTCGCAAGGATCCTCCAACATAAGGTTTTGGAGGTGTTGGATCGCTTGCTATCCACCAACCAACAGGTATTCTCACAGCATTTAGACCATTTCCAGCTATGAACTTAAAATCATCTTCAATTATGAATGTGTTCCAATGCTCCTGAGATGCACATATCACACGTTGTCATTCGTACATATTGGTATTTTGTAAAAATGTAGCATAACATCAAGTAAGAAATTATGAGAGTCTTCACATTAGTAGCAACATAAACACTGATATGTTTATTGGTTTGTGTTTGTTAAAACTCAAAACATAGAATGCTAGCCGCTGAAAGGATTATAAAGAAGCTGAAAGTTATGCTATTTGACAGAGAGGAATTGATTGATGAGCTTCTTGTTAGTTCTATAATATGCCCTTACTCTCATGACTTGTGGTGCTTTCTCTGGCCCATAACCATTAGTTACTTGAAACTCGCCCTCCAACTTTCCAGAAAAGCTCATTACAAATACTGATGGATCTTTATCACCCCAGCTGGTACCACCTTCGTAATCTGCTGTCACCAACTCCTCTGTTTTCACCTATAATTTCACGATATAAAATGTTTTTCAACACCATTAACAAAATAATTACTAGTGCTATTGCTCTATTTTGTTGCCTCTCCATTTGCGTATAACATTTAACATATGGTAAACACCAAGCAGCTACCAATACTAAAGTCTCAGCCAACATAAAAGGCCAATTGAAGCTACAAGGAACATTACATTACCTTACCAACTACAGAGGCACAACTATAAAAAAATTCAAGCATATTATTTTGGTTTCCAGTGATAAACACAAGAAAAACATGAATCACCTGTAAGAAGAACCCATTAGGTGCTTTGATTCGAACGAGACTCAAATTATTCGAGTTTCTGACGATCTCAAACGTTTGTGAACTACCAGGCATGTTCGATTCAGCTACTAGATCAATTCCATTTCCATTGGTGTCAAGTCCTATGAATTGTTTATTAAAGACCCTAAATTGGAAATTGTTCTCATTGATCCTCCATAGCTACTCAAAACAAGGAACAAAAATCATATACATATATCAGTAAACTTGCTTGTAGAGTCATTCAGAATTTCATAACAATGATTAATAGGAGTATGTTACTCTGAATGTCTCCCAGCTTGAGTTAAGTGATCGATTTGCAACAATGATAGTTCCTCCTCCTATCTCCGCACAAAGATATTTGCCAACTGTAACTGATTTGAACTGAAGTCCAGTTCCGTCCTGATAGATATAAAATTAAAGAACACTGAAGTTAATAAAGTTTTTATGATGAAACAATTAATAGATATTATATATATATATATATATATAGTGTTATATACAGATATACAGACCAGTAAGTCTTTGTTGGGGATGCCATCAAAGAGAGAAGGTTTAATCCAGCCTTCTGTTACCAGCCAACCTCCAAGATTAACTGCTTTTACATGAAACGTGCTGTTTATACTTCTCCCATTAGAGAATGGTAGCATAAAACATAAGACTATACAAATGCTAAAAAGCTGCTGCTTTGTTGAGTACATAGCCATTGATATTTTCTTTCTTGTATTTAGCACTAACATGCCGGCCTTCGCATGGATTGGACACATATATATACACACACATTGTACAAGTGAAAACAGCTGGAGTCAATGTCCAGAAACTTTGACTTGCCTGAAGGGATGAAAACAGGGGCGGTTTTGAATTTCCTGAATATATTGGGCCAGGCGTGACCTCTATCGAATCTGGTATTAAACTGAAAAATAAAAAGTTAGCACATTTTGATTCTAGACTTGAAGACTTAATTTTGAACCAAATTTTAATTATTATCAGAGACTGTAGTGAATTAAGTTTGGGACAGATATCTTTAAACTCGCATCTACTTTCACACAAAAAAATTTAATATTATATCTGTATCAAATCCACAGTGAGTTTGATAATTTATTATCAAATCTACTTAAATAAGTATTTAATATTTATCAAATTCACGCAGATATTGGCAAATTTTTAGCAAATTTTTAATATAATTTTTTATATTAATTTAAAATAAAATACATCACTTAAATAAAGTTAAATCTATAAATTAATAATGATAAATAAAAAAAATTAGAGATATTAATTTTAGAATATTGATTTATGCAAATTTGAAATTCAAATTTAATAAATAATATTTACTGTTATCAATTCATTATTTTTTATCTATTATTAAATAACATGTATTAATAGCTCAAAATTAATATCTCCAACTTAAATTAAATAATTTAATTTAAAAGTTTATATATATAATTTAATAATTAGAGAAAATAAAGAAATATGTATTGTATATAATGATTGTTATAAAATAAAAATATTTAAAAAATGATTGATAATATAATAGTATAATAGACAAATAGATACAAATAGATGTAGACAAAAAAATATGAATATTAATAACAAAACGACATCGTTTTGATAATTTTAAAAAAAAATTTAAGAATATGTATCAGATTTATTTATAGATATCTATTTGTACCCATATTCGTCCCAAACTCATTGCGAATTTTAAATTTATTTACTAAATTCTTTTCAAATTCGTTAAAATACATACCAAACTCATACCACAAAAATAGAATAGAAACAAATTTATGAGTTTGCAGGTAAAATTACCCTCCCTAATTATTATAACTTATTTTGTATGTTCCCACAACCACCACATGTTGAAAGTTCTTTGTTAATTACGAGTATTGCGAAAATCTCATGTTTTCATTTATTTAATCTCGCTTAGTTGTCTAGTACAGCTTACTTTGATTATTCTGAGAATCAATTTGGGAACATATTCAACTAGTGGCAGTCAACGAAGGCATAATTTACTGAATTTGATTGGTTCTAAACTACAGCTAACATGGAGGCAGTGCAAGTAACCAGGACAAGGTCAGCTGATGGAGTTTATGGCAGGAAAAAGGCTACTTAAATCTGAAGTTGAATTATATAACGAGAAGGATAAAAATGGGTTGCTGAGTACCAAACATTGGTCTGGTGGAAGTGGAAACCGTCAACAGCAAGCTGCAAACAATGAATTACCAGTCAATTGAAGATTAATAAGACAATCAAAGTACAAAAATTTGAAGGAAATAGATCACTCTATACAAAATATATTGAGTTAATGCTTATATATCTGATCAATAGTCTACACACACACATATATATATATTATTTTTAAAATGTATTGAGTAGTTGACCAGAATACCTCAGTATTTGCAGCAGTTTTGGCATAGGTGAAGTAAGAAGTCACTAAGAATAACAATGGAGTTGAATCCACAGAAAACCAAAATGGATGGAGTAACGGTGTTAGTAGAAACAACCCAGTGGATATCCACTGTCATTGCTGGATAAGATTTAACCAAAATTGGTTGAGTTCATGCATCATTTATTTTATTAGATTGAGTTCTAAATTAAAGTTCAGCACCATGCTCAAATCAACAGCTCATTGCTTGGCTGCTTGGCCTTGTAAGTTAGACAACTTGATAGCCAAAACTGCTGACTGTATAAAATTTAACACTACAGTTGAAAACGTTGCCCTATTATTTCAAGCCGCCTCAAATGAGACAAAGTTCGGTATGACCGAAGCTTCGTTTGGAATTATAATACTTCTATAATTCTAGTAGACATTTGATCATCCACTAGGAGTGTCGGTTTCAAATTTATCTATATGCATGCACACACATAATCCGTGACACTACATTTCATATATAGAATAGTATCATAAATAATTTTTTATTCGATAAATTAATACACACTTAATAATTGAGATTAAATTTAATATGTGCAATTAACGTAATAATTCAATGTAAATTATAATATAAAAATTTGTGTAAAATATATAAAGGTTCCAATCAGATCTTATCTCCTCTCTCTCTCTCTCTCTCTATATCTTATCTCCTCTCTCTCTCTCTCTCTCTCTCTCTCTCTCTCTCTCTCTCTCTATATATATATATATATATATTTTTTTATCAAGTTACCTCGGCAAATAAATAGTTTATTTATTTCAACATTATGATTATATTTACATAAAAGTAGATTGTTAAGAATGTATAAAATATTATACTTTTAATGCATATAACAAAAAAAAAATCATTTACATTATTTATATTGATAAAAAAAAAAATTATGTTGCTAGACAACATAAAATACGAGTCTAAAACAATTCGATTTGGTGTATCGTATTTATGTCGTATTAAATAAATATATAACATATTTCAGGTTAATTCAAATTTCACTCATTTAATAGTTGTGTCAAAAATTAAAAATATTAATCTGATATAATTATTAAATTGTTAAGCAATATATAATCATATCATTTGCTTAATATATATATATATTTTAAATATTTATAATATTACATGCTCAAATACTTATCAAATTTACTTTAGGTACACTTTAAAATGAGGCAAATATAACTAAAAAAAATAAATATAAAAAATATAATTTTTTTATTAAATTATAAATAAATCAACGTGATATAATTAATCAAATAATTAATTATGTCATGAACAAATTTATGGATTAAAAATTTTAAATTCAGATTTGACGCAATTATAATATTATTGTATTTGTATTATTTATTTAATATTTGTATCATTTTTTTCTTAATTCTTATTTATTTATTTGTGTAGTTTAATCTTATGGTAACTCAAATTATCATCCTACAACAAAGTTTAATCCAAAATTAAAACGAAAATCTTTACATGTTACTTCTACTCTACTAGGTGGACTTAACATTCTTGATCAAGGCCCATACATACATACATACATACATATATATATATATATATATATATATATATTTCTTTTTATAACAAATGGAGTTGAATCCGAAAAAGGGATAAACTAAAATGTATGGAGTAATGATATTAGTGGATACACCCAATTAAAATCCAATGTCATTGTGAAAATAGATTGATAAGTGATGCACAAAATCATTTTGACTTCACGCATGATTTGAAATTGTTGTTAAAAAAAATTAGAAGTAATTTTAAGTATTTAATAAAAAAAAAATTATTTTTAATAAAATTAACCATCTTACAGTGAATTTGAAAAGTATGAATGAAAAAAAAAATTACTTTTCAAATTTTAATTTTAAAATAATTATTAATTTTCCATTCCCATTTAAATTTAAATAAGTTTCTTTTCTTTTCTTTTTATTACAGTTCTACTTCTCATATTTTTTTTTTGATTTCTTAAATATATAATTGGAAAAGTATATATATTTTACTATAAATTATTTTAAGATTAAAAAATAATAATAATAACAATAAAATTATAAAATTAATACATATATTTATTCATAAATTCTCTTTATCTGAACGTCCGAATAAGAGATAATTTTGGAATGTAAGGAAAAATTAAATACAAGTACTGTATGTCAGTTAAGTTTTGAACTTCTTATACCTCCGTCGAATTTGGGCGTTCACGTGCTCTCCCTCTGTCACTCATATTCTTTTGCATTGAAAACTCTGACATCATAAATTCATAACTTTAAAATTAAATTATTATTTTTTTATTATTTTCTTAAGACCGTCAAATAGCGTAGAAGGTGGCTGTACAATAATTTTACCCATAATGCCACCGTACAGTAACTTTACCCAAAATCAAGTTTGGGCCATGCTCAACGTTATATTTGTTTGGCTTTGTAAGTTGACCTTCGATTCAGTAGTAGTCTTTGCATAAAATTTAGTCCTTTTTAGCCTGTTTGGTTCCTGTGTTCTTTGCATAAAATGAATTTTGATTCCTGTTTGGTTACGAATAGGGATGATAAAAAAGTCCAAGCCCGGCTGGGCTTGCATGAGCTTAAGCCTTACCTTAGTAAAATAAAATGAGTTTGAACTTTAATTTTTAAATTTGTACTATTTTTGACTTAGACTCGGGTATGATTATGGATATCCGGATATTACTTGGTCCCGGATTTTAAAAAATAAATTTATTTATTTATATTATTTTAAATTTATTTTTAAGTGGTGTAATTTTTGAAAAAAATAAATTTTTTGTTTTGAATTGTTTACATTTAGTTTTATGACTATACTTTTGTATTTTTATATTTCTAGTTGATTGAAAATATATATTAGATACTTAGACTTTTAATATGTATTTAAATTTGTGTAGTTGTATTATATGTTAATAATTTAATATAAGTAATGTTGTTAATTTTTAGAATTTTTAATTTGTTTTAATAATATTTTTTATTTTAAATAAATTGTAAAAATTTTAAAATTTGATATTTTTAGAAAATTTTTATTTTATTTTTTAAAAAATTAAAAATTTTGAAAAAAATCCGGGTCTATCAAAAGCCCGCCCCGAGTCCCATTTGGACCGGACTTTTACAGGCTTGGGCCTTATGGATTTATTGCTAGGCCAAGCCTGGGCTTTGTCAAGCCTGGCCCAGCCCGGCCCGGCCCAATTGCCATTTTTAGTTACGGAAAAGATCTGTATTATTTTTTGAAATAATGCAGACAGAGTTGACATGCGTCCACCTAATGATGACAATGGATCGGATTTCAAACAAATATCTTTAAACTCGTATCCGCATCTATTACAAAAATTCAATATCAAATTTGTACTAAACTCATAACAGATTTAATAGTTCATTACCAAATCCGCTTAAATGAATATTTAATATTTAGTAAATTCTTGTAAATATTCGCTGATTTTTATATCTTTCAACTACACTTGTATTATTTTTAATTTTAAGATTAGTTAATTTAATGCATACTTTATGTATAAAAATAATTTTTAATTAGAAATCCAATCATTTAAAAATTATAGTAATTAAAAAAGTATAATTTAATTACTACGTATACACATTTAAATTCAAAAAATAATATTATTTCATTTTTTTAAAGAAATTCAAAAATACTATTTAGAAAGCAATATCAAACACAACGTAAGGCATGTAGTGTTGAAAAAAAGAAAGAAGTTTTTTTTTTTCTATAAGAAACAAAATAACTTCAAGTAAAAAAACTAATGTTTTTTTTTTTTAAAAAAAGGTATTTTTTTTCCAATTGTAAATTTTTTTCACATATATATGTGAGTGTGCGCATGGCGCAAGAGAGACATCAAGTGTTAAGTCTCCAACTCTAAAAATCTAAATGTAAACAATACAATTAAGTCCTCTTCTTCACATTTGTAATCATTTTCTCTCTTTTTTTTCAATAAAATATTATTTGCTTCTTGTCAATAAAAAAAATTAAAACAATATTGTGCACAACATAATGTCCAATGAATACATAAAGAACTGTATCGTTTTGGTGCTTTCATTAGAAGAAACATATATATTTAAAAAACTAAATACTTACGAGTACCCTTGATAAGTACCACGGATATTTATTTACATTTTTACCTGTTTTTTTTTTTTTTCAAACTCGTCCCAAACTTGTTAAAAGGCATATTAAACTCGTATCATTAGGGACGTATACTATTAGATTTACGGATAAAATTATCATCTCTATGCCCACACTTGGGTTAGCTCTAAACTAATTTTTTTTTATAATTTAAAATTATACAATATTATATTTAAATAATTTATATTATTATTTATTTTTAAAATATAATATAATAAATTATTGGGAATCCCTCGACCACTGTCTCCACTTCCTATTTCCATCACGTCTTCGTAGTTCAACATCATTTAACGTCATCTGTTTGACTCACCATTGATCTTATTAGAATCCTTATTAACTACTTTGTGCAATGGTACTATTACCATCACCAGTTGAGCAACCGTTCGTTGTAGATATGAAATTGAATTTTCATCAACTGAAATTTAAATTTCAGATTTACAGCAAATGACCAATTAAACGGTGATGGTGATCATATTATTGCATAGATCATAAAAATAGTTATTTGAAGGTGTGCTCATTGATCCAAAACGATGTCGGTGTATAGTGGATGACGACGAACAATGAACATGTTCAATTTATGAGAATTTTATTTTTAATGAATTAAATATAATATTATATATATTTAAAATAATATAATGAAATGAAATATTATTTTTAAAAAATTAAATAAAATATAAATTAATATAACAATAGAAATAATAAAAATAACGATTTGATTTAATTTACTTTGATAATTATAGTTAGGATTTTTTGCTCTGATATGAACTTTCATGGCTAAGTATTTTCTATTTATTATATATATATATATATATACTCTTTTTTATTTATTATATATTAAATAACATAATTTCAACTGTATCCAACATGTATTAATTTATAATACATTATAGTACATATTGTATCAAACATAATATATATATATATATTTATTTAATCTATTACAGTACAATTAATTCAATTTATTTTAATTCATTTAAAATAATAAAGTACAATAAGTACCCTATAACCAACCATTTACGTTTGAATTGTCATATGATACTTAGTATGAATTAGGAGTGTTCAACGGTTCCGGTTTAACCTAGAATTGCTAAGAGCCGAACTGAAATAATAGGTTCCGAACCAGAACCGATTCTTTTATGATAGGTTCTGATTTCCAAAAATTAACAACCGATTTTTTTCGAATAGGCTTTAGTTCTAAAGATTGTGGAATCGGAACCGAACCGAAAAATCTGTTTGATTTAAAAATAAAAAATTATTTTTCAAACTGAATGAATCAAATCCCACCTCATATTCAAATACAAACTCTTAATTATTGAACTATATATATAAAGTTATAAAATTTATTAAAGAGAGTACGTTGAATTACATAGAAAAAAATTAATCAATGTGTTTATAATGTTTTATTTAACTTAATTTATCATATTATTTGTATAATAATTTAATGAAATCGTTATGTGTATATATTTATTTTAAAATTGTTAAAAGAGTTAACAATTATATTAAATATATATATATATATAGTATAATATTATTAGATATATAATTGTATCATCATTAAAAAAAAATTCTCTTTTTAGTAATGTGTAATATTAACTCGAATAATAATATAATATTTTTTTAATAATTTATTTTTTTATCAATCATCTTTAATAATTTATTTCTCTTCTCTTTTATTCACTCAAATTTTGGCCATATGTATAATAATTTTATAATTTAATTTAATTGATTTTATTTTTTTAACATTTTTTTTATGAAGTTAAAAATTAGAGAAATCGAGATAATTAATAAACAGGTACCTTGTTTTGAAACCGAAACCGAAAAAAAGATACCCTGTTAAACATGGTAAATTTCGGTTCTAAAATTTAGGAATCGAATTATTTAAGGTAGGTTCCGGTTCTGAGTATAACTGAAATCGGTTTTGAACACCCTTAGTATGAATGACGTGGAAAGGTAAAACCGTTAAGTGGAGAACATAGAACAATGAAATTTGAAAAAGTTGGCCGATTAATGGGCCGACACAAATAAATTGTACAAATTAAATTAAAAATATACAGTTTTAATAAAATTAAATTTTATATAATTAATTTTTTTTATTAAAATAATTAATTTTTCTTAAAATTATTCGATTAATAATACAAGTTCTTAATGCAAATTTTGTTCTATTTTAAGTTGTTCTTATTTGGTAAATACTGTTTATTTTATTTTTAAAATTATTGATGTTGTCATGTTTTATAAATATATGTGTAATTAAAATTCACAACAATTTATTAATTTCGCAAGGCTGAGACAATTGGTCATTAATGAATTTAAATCAAGCTTGTATTTTGGAATTTGGCAGTTTTATTTATGGGTGTGAAAAATGGGTTCAGATTCCGATTTCACTCGAAATCGAAACTTACCCTAAATAATTTGATTCTTAAATTTTGGAGTTAAAACCTATTTTATTTAACAATATACCATTTTTTTCCAGTTTCGATTCAAAGTAAGGTACTATGTTTATTAATTATCTCAATTAGAGGTAAGCATAGGTTCTAGGTCGACCTAGAATCTTGTGGAATCGAACCGACTGACCTGGTTTCTGAATTGAAACCTGTTTTTTTCAATCCAGTTCTGGTATTAGAAATAAGAAACTAATTTATTTCAGTTCGGTTCAGGTTCTCTGTCCTATAAAACCGAACCGACAAACTAAACCATTTTTACTTGACCCACCCTAAATTTGACCCGACCCAACCCAGAAATATAAAACAAAAAATCATAATTCCAAATGCTATCAATTTATTTGGCAATACTTCAATACTTCTAGATTTCTTAACTAAACCATCCTCCTACTAGAAAACATCTTCCTTATATTATTCAAAATTTTCCTAATCATTGATATCGAGTTTACTCTGAATCCAAGGTAATTCTCTAGTCTCTACTTTAATTCTTTATTTTGAAAATTGTGGTGTATTAAATATAAATGATGTGTTTTGTAAACCTCGTCTTTCAAATATAAGGATAGAATAGTCATTCGATAACATTCAATATCACATATGCATCAATACAAGAATTGTTGACACATGAACAAGGCTTAGGAAAAATAAATTAATGTATGGTATATGAATCAAACAACTCAAGTAATTTGAATTTGACGTATATGAATTTTTGCATAATACCCTACACTGGCGCAATCGGTGATCTCGCTAGTTGGTTAGCAAGCGGGGTCAAGGAGTAGTGCTCTTGTGGGGGTCCGAGGGGCGGAGTGAGAAAAATTTTTATTTTAAAGCTTTTGTGAGAAAAAGGATCATTGGACAAGAAATATCAATACATGAGGTCAATGGTATCGATACATGACGAATGCAGATTGACACCTATGGAACGAATCGATATTTACGAATACAAGTATCGATACCTTGCAAGTTAGTAGCTTAGAGAGAAATTTCACATCAAATAGATCGATACCTTCTTCAAGGGTATCGATCCATGGCAAAGAGATCGATATTTAAGGAAGAGAAGTATCGATACATGGAAAAACAGAGAGTTGAAAAATAATTACGAGGTGAACCAGATCGGTATCTTTCTCAAGGGTATCAATACATTAAAGAAAATGGATCAATATATTAGGGCAAATGTATCAATACTCGAGAATCCAGAATCATTCCAGAATCGAAACTAAATGAAGGTATTGATACATAAGTTCAAAGTATTTATACTTTTACTAAACAAATCGATACTTGAGTTAAAAGTATCGATACTTCGCCCATTTTTATAAATACCGAAGAGGGAAACCAACCCAGCATTCCTTCATTTACATATTTTTCTCTTCTCTCTCTACAAAAATAATTTCTCTCATTCTCCCTCTCTCACTCTCGAATTTCCTTACAAATCCGACCAAACTCTTAAGTTTTTTGTTAAATCCATAGCCCATATGATTCTTTATTTTCTCCTTTACAATGTGATACCAAATGTGGGCTAGAATACGCAGAATTCATCAAGAAGAAAATTCAGGTTTCATTTACAAATTGAGGTTTGTGTCGATTGAACGGAGATTCAACATTCTAAAGACTTCTACGTGTACCAAGTAAGTCCATTAACCAATTTCAAGTACAATATGTACGATTTTGAACATGTTAAAACCTGAGGTTACTATTCACCCGAAAGATTTACTTATAATTTTGTAGGAAATCTAGATACATGTAATGATATAGTATGATTGGAAATATATAATAAAGATATACATGCTGAATATTGATTTGGAATGAGTAAACCCGTTTTAAACGAAAATGTGGAATAGAAATCTTTACTGCTATGGGATTTCATTGACGAAAATTGATTAAATAGCATCGATTAATAAGCCTTATGATATGTCATGTGACAACTAAGAGATCGTAGTTATGTTTTCTACGAGTATAACATTTAATGCATACACGTTAAGTTATTTAGAGTCGTGAAATTCACTATATGTATGCATGTATGGTATTAGGTTTAGAGAACTCAAGAGAAGGGCCGAGTGGGCGCAAAGAGATTTAGAGGGAGTGGATACCCTTCCTTTTGTTTTGAGTAGATTTATACATACGTATTATGTAAATAAAATATATGTGATATTTATATTTACTATTTGTGTGTAACTATATGTTTTGAAATGTTGAAATGAAATGCATTTACTTGATTTATACTTGATATTGGGATGTGTTGACTTGATTAGTCTGCGATTTTAAAAATGTTTTGATATATATACTTGCTGAGATGGCCGGGAAGGCCTGAATTATTTAATTGATTTAAAATCATTGTTGAAAATAATTTGTATAAATGAAATGGTCGGGAAGGCTAGTATTTGTTTTATATGATGGTGATGTAAGGCCATTAGGCCGGATGTTATTGTATGGCCAGTGAGGCAAGATATGTACTATATATATAGGACTGTAGCCAATGGACAGACTTATGAGAGGTCGCAGAGGTTACTAGTGGTATAGTGAAGCTGTATAAGGGAGGTTAAGCCATGGTAAACCCACTGTGAGCCGATGCGCATATACACAGTTATATAGAGATCTATAGAAAGTCACGTCTACTTAATAGGGATCTCATGGACTTGATAGTTATGACGAGAACAGTCACTTTATCACCAAGTGACTATTCGGACTAACATCAGTGAGATGAGCTTGTTTTATAACCACATGTTTTAAATGAAATAAATTATTTTTACACAATGCATAAGATATGTTTTCAATTTATAAAGAATGTATTATACATAATTTTATACATAATAAACTCACTGATAGATTCGACGTTACCTCGGTTAAGGTAGCGCTTGTGATAATATGGTCATCCCATGTTATATGTTTAAAACTAAATTGCAAACCAAATATAAATGTTTTAAGAACATTGTTGTACATGAAATTGTATATATGTATTTATGCATGTTAATAATGGAAAATCGCAATATCATGGTTAAAAATGTGTATGCATGTATGTATATCCATGTATGTATGCATTCACTCATTGAGTATAGTTGTATACTCACCCCTCACCATTTCAAATTTCAAGTTAGGAGCTTTAGTCCCAGCTGAGCTCGTGGTTGTGATAGAGAGTGCTCAATGCTCGTGGTAAGTTATCTTTTATCCTGACTCACTTGTGTTATTTGAGTCTACTGAATTTGTAAAACTTCTAAAATTGTAATATTTTTTGAATCTGTAATATTTTGAATATGTATTTATGGATATTTGTATTTTCCTGGGGATATGGATTTGGTTTTGGAATTAAGAAGAAATTGTGAACTCTGATGATTTAGTAATAATCTTACTAATTTGTTCAATCCATGTGACTATTTAAATTGATAAATTTTATTATTCATGCATGTTGTGGATGAATTGATCACGGAGATCAATTCTTTGGTAATGCCCTTATGGATGGGAGGTCATATTTATAAACTGTTTTCAGGTTCTAAGTATTGATTTGATAGCTTTACAGGCTCTCGTGGTACATTCTAGATATAAAGGGTATATCACAAGGGTCTGTGGCGATTATCACAGGTGGACCCTAGGGTCGGAGCGTGACATGTTCTTTTGCTACGTTTGAATGAAAATATATTATATATGTTTGATTTTTGTTTTAACGTCGATGAAAAACCAATTTAATGTATAGGGCGAGTGACTGTGTCAACAAGCTAATAAGAATGACGTTATTTGAGAAATATTTGGAGTTGAAATTTGAATATTATTTTTTTTACTAACCACTTTTTAAGACGAGTAAATGGTGTGCAAGCTTTGCCAGGTCAATTTTGGACTGCTATGCTTCTAAAATGTTTGATGATTACTTGTTTTTACTTTGTAACCACTATTTATCACCCACTCACAAGCTTTCTTAATTGCTAGTGATTTTATTTAATAGCATATATGCTGTGAAATCACTAATCAACACTACCAAACAGAGCTTAAATTTATTAACTTTAGTTTTTAGTCTTTGGTTTTATTTGTGCCTTGATTTTTCCTTTTAGCTCTCTTCATTTTGGATTATCTATAATGCCATGGCTATCGGTTTTTATCATTTTTCTTGCAATAATACATCGAAAAAGAAGTGCAAGGATGACTTTTCATATAATAATTTTGAGTTTTCATAGTAGTTCTTATCAAACACTAAGCATCAAGGGGATCAAAGTTGATATTATTCTCATGGTTTATCTAGTCAGATTTCATATTTACCTTTTCTTGGATTGACTTTGTTGTAGAAGTTAACAGAATAGCCTATCTATTCTTTTATCTTCTTTTCTATCTCCTCTTTTCCAATGGCAGAACTAAAATATCTTCCATCCAAGTCATATATTACTAGAGAAAGAAGTTGACTAGGCTTAGGCCCTTGGGTTAATGAATAAAGCTCAAGTTTAGCAAAATCAACAATTTTCTAACCTATACAAGACTAGATGGGTTCAATTCAGTCTCAAATTATTTATCATTTTGTTTACCTCATT